>CAKNYM010052349.1:79096-124973 GCA_932195095.1 Andricus curvator | reverse complement strand
TTCTCTCTTTTCTTTTTGAGCTGCCTCAATTTCATCATTCCACCATGACATCCCGAAGCAAAGTCCACATGCCCTCTAAATCTTTATTGTTTAATAATCCCTTCCAAATTGTCTCATCTATACGTTCGTTTAACCTATTTTGAAAGTCTATTCGCACTTCCGGTTTCTGTAAATTTTCAATCTTTATTCGCGTTTGTTTTGTTTTTGTTGTTTTCTTTCTTCTCCATCCCCGCCCTTAATTTATTTTGGAGACTAAGAGGTAATGATCAGTATTGCATTCGGAACCCCTCATGACTCTTGTATCTTTCATTAGTTCTCTTAGTCTTTCATCCACAATAACAAAGTCAATTATACTGTGGCTATTTCCTTTACGCCAGGTGTACATGTGGATCATTTTGTGTCTAAACCAAGTATTTGTAATAAATAGGCCCTTTTCTAAGCATAAGCTAACTAATTTTTCCCCGTTATAGTTTTTTCTTGTTGCACCCCCAAATTTACCTAGCACCCTTTCTGTATCTGTATCCTGACGTTGGACACCGACCCATCCGTTCATATCTCCTAGCAGAATTATTCTTTCACCTTGATCGCAAATACTTATTGTATCATTTAAAGTGTCCCAGAAGGCATCTTTGACTTCTCTCGGGTCACTATCAACTGGGGCGTAGCACGCTATGATGAATAATCTTCTGATTCCTACCTTCATTTTAGCCCACAACAATCTGGGAGATACAAACCCATGATCTTTGAGATGTTGTCTTGCTTTTTCATTCATGATTAAACCGACCCCCTGACTACCATGTGATTCACTACCTACTCCTGACCATATTTCAAAACCGCCTTTCAACACCCCATTTTCTATGTTTCTACTTTCGCAACCCTTTTTCTTCGTCTCAGGTACACATAAAATATCTAGTTTCCTTGCATGCATAGTTTCTCGTAGTTCTCTTACTTTAAGATCATTCACTCCTCTAGCATTCCAAACACCCAGTCTCCATTCATCGCCTGAAACTCGACCTTTACGTTTACCGTGTGTATGCGTTTCGTCAATCAAAGTTTCAGTCCATTCCGAGGCTACTTTATTGTTTGTATTATTCATGTTTAGATTGTACACCCAACTATCACCTTTATGCGCGAGATTTGTTTCGAGAGCCGAAATCATGTCCAAGTTGAGTGATTATTCGTCGTACGGTGGAGAGTCTAGTTGTAACGTCAGTCCCGCCAAAACTTCTGTTACTGGGAAGAGGTGGGGGGGGGGGTGAGGACAGATAAAGGAAACCGAGAGTCTCAATTGGTTGGTGATTTGAACTGAGAAGGTTACCAGCCTTCAGCAGCGTTGTATTAGGTAGGAGTTAATATGTGCCCATCTCCTGAATCCTGGCCTTTTTTTTTTTTTAATTGGAAAAGGGTTAAATTTGATTTTACTTTATTTTATTTATTTATTTATTTTATTTATTTATTTATTTTTTTTTTCAATGTAAAAAAAAGAATTTCTGAAATACTGTGTAGTTCTTGATTTATGAAGTTCTTTGAAAAGCGTTTAAAGAATCTAGACTCCTTAAATTTCTTCGAATTTCCTTCAACCACTGTATTAATTTGAAAATTCGTTAAAATCATTTAAAATATCACAAAGAACTCGAAAATTCTCTCAAATTAGGAAAGATCTCAATATACCTCATAGTTTTTGAAATACCGTGAAATTTGCTCATAAAAGATGATGAAAAGTCGCGAAAATCTCATGGAATCCTATATTTCTTGAATTCTGAGATCCAAAACGTCCCAAAGTTCCCGGAATATATTTTCAAATTCTCTCAGATCATTGGATTGAAAATGAAAAGTCGCTTATAATGTTTTAAAACAAAGAGAACTTTCAACAAAAATAAATGGATATTGTGTTTTAACGTAATTTAATTTATGACATATAAAGAAAATAACCCCCCCCCCCCCCGCAACACAAAGAATAGTTCAATTTCAAAAATTTATAATCTTAAAATTTATTTATTTTCAACAAATAAAAGTTATGACTTATCCTGCTGTTTAACTGGGATTCGGCCTTTTGTCTTCAAAGAACTTCTTCATTTTTTGAGTCGTGATTTGGCAAAAGAGAGGGATTAAATAACGTGTTTTCGAGAAAGAAATGACTGAAAAATAATCGTGCAGAAATAGACTTTTGAAATTGATAACGCTTGATGCCAAAATTTAATTGTTAATCATTTGTTGCTTTTGTGTATTTAAGTATGCAAGGAACAATTACAAAATTTTCATTAACTATCGAACTTTAAATATCCCAAGAAATGAGGGCTGAAGATTTTTTGAATTTGATTTAGTTAATTGCTACCGAAATCTGGTTTTTTACTCATTTTCATTAGGACAACCTAATGATAGTTGATAACCAGGGCCGACTAAGGGGCCGTCGGGGCCGCGGCCCGACGGCCAATCACAGGCATCGTAGAGAATATATATAAAAACAACATAACCTGAAATTTCAGTTTCAGGTCAGCCCTGAACAAAAGAACTGCAATTTTCACAAAACGTTGGCAAGATTCGTAGTTTTGCATACGATTGAAACCCGAGAAACCTACTTTAAATTTATTACAATTAATCATCGTGAAAGCATTAAATCTATTAACTAGGTAATATTAAAATTTGATCAATTTTAAAGTCAGTCCTACGCTATGATTCCTGAAAGACAAACATGAATAAGAACAATAAATTAATCCTTCGTTAAAAAATGTGTTGGCCCTGAAAAGGGCATATTTTAAGATGAACAAATTTTTTGTCCTGAATAGGACATATTATCTCCAGTAAAACTTCTCGCCTTATTGAGGATATAAGTACTTGATGGCTTCCAGAAGACTCAAAAACAATTCGCCGTTGGAGGTGTAGACATTTCGTCAAACATACTCCACTAAATAATGTTCAGTCCTGCTAACTGACATTTTACCGAGGCTCCTGCGTAGCCCCTTTCTATTGTTGACCAGCGAGACTCAATATTTTGAGTGTGAACATCTCCATCATTCGGATTCACGCAGTTTCTAGAGTGGTTTGCTGTAGATTGTTTATACCCCCAATCACTTACATGGCATAATCACGCGAACAATCTGTAATGATCGATATGTGTGCCTGGTTTCACGTACCGTTGGATCACACATTGCAGGGTTTTAGCGTCCCGGGATTCAACGTGTGTCAAAAAACACTTCTTCGTGGAACGGTCAATTCCACCGACAATCCACCTCGTATACCTTTTCCGGCTTCTGTTTTACTTCCTTCTTCCTAATGCACTTTCGTTGATTTCAACGACGTGACCCATGTCACAAATTTTCTCACTCTTCTCGATTATCCAGGCGCCAATCAACTCCCTGAATTCGAAAAGAATTTTTCTTAGAGTCACCGGGTTCAAACCTGTTTCCCTGCTTATGACAGAAGATGGATATTTCAATATCCAGCAGACTAACACTTGAAGGATGACGACGATGTTAATTTTTACAATTTTGAAGAATGTCCCCTCCCTTGCGTTGATCTTCTTCCTACATTTTTTCTTCCGCACTGGTAGACAATGTTTTTATTTTTTCCATTTTCTTTAAAATGGAAGTTTTTCCCACACATGTCACGTATCAAGTTGGCATCATGTTGATCTTATTGGTGCATTTTCCTCCAATCGCATGAAGAAGAAGAATATTAATGTAAATTGACTGTAAATTAGAAGCAAATTTCTACTTTTTTTTAATAAATGTTGCAGTTAACAAATAGAACATTTACACTACCGTTGGAAATTGTCGGTACGATCAGCGAAAGTACTATTAAAAATCACTGCTGACTTTAAAACGTGATTACTCGTTCAGAAATGGAGAATAATTTGCGTGAGAAGTTTTAAAAAAAGTCCAAGAATGTCTAGAATTTTGTACCTTGAATTCAACTTGTTGCATGACCTAGGAAAGTTGTAGCAAAAATCTCAAATTCATACCATTTAGTCTTTGAAGTCATATCTTTGATTTAGGCCAATAAAAATTGAATTTTTCTTTTAAACTTCTCAGGCAGTATATTTTCTCCGAAAGGTCAAAAATATACCTATTGGGTCTCAATTTAAGCGTAATTTAATAAGCTTTTCAATGCATTTTTAAAAAAGTTCTTTGCTCCATTTTTGAAGGAGTAATCGCGTTTCAAAGTCAGCAGTGATTTTTAATAGTACTTTCGCTGAACGTACCGACAATTTCCAACGGTAGTGTATATGGAAAAGGATGTTTGAATTTTTGAAAAAAATGAAGGCGGAAAAACTCTTGTCACGTGTCAAGTTGGCATCACGTTGATCTTATTGGTGCATTTTCCTCCAATCACATGGAGAAGAAGATTTTCCTTTTCTGTGTATGCACTTTTTGTCTGAAGAAGGATTAACTTATTGTTCTGATTCATGTTTTTTGGTTTCCCTGCTTAAAATACCGGTTAGAAAATACAAGAAATTGGATAGAATCCCGTTAGAAACCAATTTGGGTTTTACCCGGTTCTAACCGATTTCTATCCGATCTCAATTTAAATTTCTGGAACGTACCCGGATCCTAGCAGGCCCTTATCCGGCAAATGGAACCTGAAATTAAATATTGGCGAAGACCGAAATTCATTTCTAACTGGTTCCTAACCGATTCCTACACGGCACTCGACACTGAAAACTTTCTAACCGGTCCTAACTGGCTTCTATCCGGCAAATTAGAGCCTGAAATTAAATATTGGCAAACACTGAAATTAGTTCCTAATCGGTTCTTAACCGATTTCTACACGGCACCCAACACAGGAATCATTCTAACCGGTCCTAACCGGTTTCTATCCAGAAATTGGAACCTGAAATGAAATATTGGCAAAGACCGAAATTCATTTCTAACTGGTTCCTAATCGATTCCGGCGGCACTCGACACAGGAAACGTTCTAACCGATTCTAACCGGTATCTATCTGACAAACGGAACCAGAAATTAAATATTGGCAAAGACGGAAGTTCCTTTCTAACTGGTTCCTAAAGGATTCCTACACGGCACTCAACACAGGAAAGATTCTAACCGATCCTAACCGACTTCTATCCGACAAATGGAACCAAAATTAAATATTGGCAGACTAAAGTTCGTTTCTAACTGGTTCCTAACCAATTCCTACACGGCACTAGACACTGGAAACTTTCTAACTGGTCCTAACATGTTTCCATCCGGCAAATAAGAACCTGATATTAAATATTGGTAAACACCGAAATTAGTTTCTAACCAGTTCTTAACCGATTTCTACACGGCACTCGACACAGGAATCATTCTAAATGGTACTATCTGGTTTCTATCCGAAATTTGGAACCTGAAATTAAATGTTGGCAAAGACCGAAATTCATTTTTAACTGGTTCCCAACCGTTTCCTACACGGCACTCGACACAGGAAACATTCCGACCTATCCTAACCGGTTTCTATCCGACACATGGAACCTGAAATTAAATATTGGCAAACACCGAAATTAGTTTCTAACCTGTTCCTAACCGATTCCTACACGGTACTCGACACAGGAAATATTCTGAACAGTCCTAACCACTTTCTATAAAAAAAAATTGGAACCTGAAATTAAATATTGGCGAAGACCGAAATTCATTTCTAACTGGTTCCTAACCGATTCCTACACGGTACTCGACACAGGAAATATTTTAACCGATCCTAGCCGGTTTCTATCCGACAAATGGAACCAGAAATTAAATATTGGCAGACCAAAGTTCGTTTCTAACTGGTTTCTAACCGATTCTTACATGGCACTCGACACTGGAAACTTTCTAACTGGTCCTAAACGGCAATTTGGAACCTGAAATTAAATATTCGGCCCGGCACTGGTCGTTTCTCACAAGGGGTAAGAATTTCCTTGATTAGTATATAAGGACCATTTCGACCGATACCCTCAGCGTGCGATATTCTGCGTTAGGGAAGTGCGTTGCATGCATTACATATAAATTTTAGGTTAGGCTATAGAATTATGTTTGTGTGCGTTACAATAAGTTAAGAATGTGTATCTCGTGTGTCCTCCGTCCGTCCTTCCTTCTTTCTGATATACAAAGTAGGCTAAATATAGAAGTCCCTCTAAAAATCAGAATTTTTTGTCGTGTTGGAAACGACGGCTCGTTGATATAGAAATTACAGAATTCTCCCGTGTTTTTCATTTGAGAGGCGTTTTGTGTCTCGTTCAATAATTCTTCCTGAATTATATTTAATTCTCATAGAAAAAGTTCTGTAGAATTCACAAAAACGTAGGACTGTAATTATCACGAATTTTTTCTCATATCCGCCACATCGTAACTACTAAAAATCGTAATTCTGTAAATCCTCAAGTACACATTTTTTCCGTGTATAAACCGGAGGCTAAAATCGGGTACGGGCCAGTTAGGAGTGAATAAGAACCGGTGAGAAGTATTTTGTGGATCCAGTTACAAACCAGCTAGAAACCGGATACGAATATTATGTATAATGCCAGATAGAGCCCGGTTAAGTGTCGGTTATGACCCGGAGACAAAAATCGGTTACAGCGCGGTTTCGGCCGTTTAGAACCCACCTCTAACCGGTTTCTAACCGGGTCCTAACCGACATTTTAAGCAGGGATACTCTTCACTGTTTTTCAGAAGTTGTAGCGTAAGTGAATCTATTAAAAGCTGAAAGTTTGAATTTAAAATTGTTCAGATTTTAATACTACATTGTTCTGCACTGTCTCTTCTTTCTCTTTCTAATTGCACATGCTATTGTTTGCTCCATGGTTCGTATCCATGGTACGCTGATGCTTGAGGAAGGCTGTAGCACTGTATCTTGAGGAAGACTGTACTGCCAGGACTCGACCCGGGCGGAACAATAGGCCCACAACGAACAGGTCAAGGGGCTGATGGTGAACCATGGAGTAACTTTAAGCCGATTTAGGAGAGTACCATTTGTACACATGGACGTGTAAATTAAACATTTAATTGTTTTTAGTGAGACGTGTACAGTTGCGGGAGGATGCCATCTGTGCACGTCGAAATTTCAACATGCTCAGTTGGCAGTGAACCATCTTTGCATTCGCCCAGTTGAGAGGGTTCTATCTCTGCAAGTCTAAATTTCAACTTGCAGAGTCGGGAATGTCCAATCTGCGCTCGTGCAAGGTTGGGAGGGTTCTGTCTGTGCAGGTCTAAACTTCAATGTGGAGAGCTGAGAGTGTCCCATGTGAGCATGTGCACATCTGGACAGGTACCATATGTGCATGTCTAAATTTAAGCGTGCAGAGTGGGAAATGTCCTATATGTATTCGTGCACAGTTGGGAGGGTTCTAATCTGTGCAGGTTTAAATTTCAACGTGCAGATTTTAGTGTCCCATCTGTGCACGTCCAAATTTCAAAGTGCAGAGTTGGGAGTGACCTATCTGTGCTTGGGCATAGTTCGATGGTCTCTATTTATGTACATGCACAGTTGGGTGAGTACCATATGTGCACGTATAAATTTTGACATGCACAGAAGGAAGGGAGTTTACCATCTTTCCACGTGCACAGATAGGACACTCCCAAATGTGATCATCCAACTTTAGATCTGCACAATTGCCCCACTGGCCATCGATGTGCACAGTTGGGCCTGTGTGAAGTTATTTCGTGCAAAGACATACCCAGTGGCGTAGCCAAGGGAGAGTTTTGGGTGTCACCCCCCCCCCCCTTGACGATAGAACTATACATATATGTATTATTATACTGCGAGTGTAATATTGAGTAAAAATTTCAACAATAACTTTTGTAATAGGAATAACAATAATTATGATATATATATATATATATATATGTATGTATGTATATATACCATAAAATATATATATATATATAATCTAATATAATAAAATACACTAATTCGTCTCAAACGTCCATATACCACGTGGACAATTTTTTATCACTTTTCTCCCCCTCCCCCCCTTGTGGAAAAACGTGGTCTTTTTACGAACCCCTTCCCACTAAATCCTCTGTCTGTGTTAGAATAGTTTAATGGATGTGCGTAATAATGTAGCATTTTCATGATTTTAAAACATATTTTCCCGCAAGGAGGATAAATATGACATTTATAAATTTTATGTCTAAAATTATGCTAATTTTTCCCTGTAAGTAGTAACGTACTTTTTGTTCAGCCTTTCAAACACCTCCGTTTATGAAATCCTGGCTACGCCAAATAGGATCAAAAGGAACAAAAGCATTCAAAAACAGCTAGAAACACTGCAACTTCAAGTTGAACGAACGGAAGGATAAGAGGATAACATTAGGAAGCCACGTTCTTTATTATTATAGATTTAGGATTTGTTTAATTTCGTCTCACAAGTAGAATTTTTAATATACACATCATGTGTTTGCTTACAAAATTCAAGTTTTTTGTGGGACTTCCCCTCGAATAAAAAAAACTTTTTTATTTGAACTATACATATATCCCTCAGCGTACTTACACTATATGCGCATATCTTACGAATTGATAAATTCATTAGGGATAATTTTTTTAACTAAAATCACAAAATATTTCCTGCAAAAAAGGTAGTTTTGTAAAAACTTAACCCTAATATCAGTTTTTCATTTCTAAAATAAAAATTATTACCATTATTATTCGCAATTCTTGTGACGTTACAAGTTTGTTCGTCGTCTGGTTTATCACTTGATTAAATATGCGCACAAGGAAAA
Source organism: Andricus curvator (assembly GCA_932195095.1). Classification (NCBI taxonomy): domain Eukaryota; kingdom Metazoa; phylum Arthropoda; class Insecta; order Hymenoptera; family Cynipidae; genus Andricus; species Andricus curvator. Next base: position 116,300 of record CAKNYM010052349.1, on the reverse strand, counting down.
AGAAAATATAGGATATCTATACCAGGAAATTACTCCACTCTTCGATAAAAACATAACTGAAATAGAAAATTGCATTCTTTGTATTGAAAGAGTTTCACTAAGGCATGGATACTTTAATTTTTTTAATTTATTAAAAATAATGTTGATGGAGAAAAGGAAGGTACTTTTGCGCACCTAAAAGAAAACGTGAATTTAAAAAATATATATACAACCGTAAATAATAGCAAGATGTACTTGATGTAGCTTGACATCTTGGCTATAGAGTATAGCACATAATTTAAATTCTTGATGAACCTGGAACAGAAAAATTTCATTAAAAATCCACCTCCAGCAGGAATCGAACTTGGGTCCGCCGAGTGTGAAGTGGTGTGAACATAGCGATGACCGCGACGCTGCCACAACATGGGAACTCAAGTCGGAACGCTGCATTTAACTATCGACCATGAATGCAAAAAAAATATTTCTTCAAATCAAATACATGGATATTGAATTTAAGAATATATTTGTTCAAGCTAAAGAAGTATTCTGTTGAAACTACGTACGTCAATATTCATTAATAAAATATGTATTTATTTCAGTTGAATGAATATGCATTTATCTTAATGTAATATATATTTAAATTGAAGAAATATTTGTTTGGAATAGTCTCCTTCGATTTTTACTTTGAAAGACACATTTATTCCAGCCAAATTATAAATATTTTATTTAACGAAACAAGTATTCCGTTGAAATAAATATTTATTTGATATTAATAATTTAATTCAACTAATCAAAAGAAGCATTTCCTTTAACTGAAGAAATAAATATTTATGTAAACATAATATTTTATTAATTTAAAGAAATGCTTTATTGTTATAAATGCATCGACTCTTTTGTATCAAAAAAATATCTTTTAAATTCAATTAATATTCTTTTTAATTAAAAAATTATGAATTTTCTGCCAAATGACGTCGTGTTGCGGTAAATAAGGAAAACCTGTAGATTATCAAGAGTGCTTCTTACTTGATATGGATATAGTAACATGTTAAAGCTTGAGGATTAATTGCATTCTGATAAGGAAAAATAAAAAATGCATCAGTACATTGCCGGGAGCAGTCGAATACAGATTATCTTAATGTGAGTATAATATACAATGTGCGAGAGAAACAATCGTGAAAATGCCTAAAATAATTTTTTGTAACTGTACTTGTTTTTCACTATCGTTCACATACTATGATTAGCGAACAAACCATAATACGAGGTTTGTCCGAAAAGTATCCGACCTTGTGGTGTACCAAGAGTAAAAGTTAATTCTGGTCAATGGCGATGATATCTCCTTCAAAGTACTCCCCTTTGGAAGCCACAACCTTCTTCCAGCGATCCTGCAACTTTCTAAGGCACTCCTTAAAGTCACCTTTCGGAATAGCTCACAACTGTGTCGTCGCATTTTGTTTTATTTCCTCTCTGCGTCTTGAAATCGTTTGGTTTTTAGATGATACTTCAATTTGGGAAACAGGCAGAATTGTTTTGGAGAGAAGAGAGCATTTTTTCATCTTAAAAACGAAAATTTACATTTTTCGCCAAAACGACCCAGGATACCGAAACAAGTAAACCGACCAGGATTGTTTCTCTAAAAAAGTTCTAGAAAAATGTCTCTTGACACTTTCTTCTGTCTCGTGTTATTTTCGATATTTTTGCGAAAATATGCATAATACTACTGCGAAGTACTATACATAAGTACTATGGGTGTATTCATTTGTGTTCATTTCATGAGCACTTTGCTTTCTCATAGGTATCAAATAAAGTTGTTTCCTCATAGACGGAGGTTTTTATTTAACAAAAAACTGGACACTCTCAATACACTGAAACCTGGATTCATGCACGTTTTCGGGCATGGGTTGCAGTGGCCTTCATCATGAATCCAGGGAATCCAAACGTAAACAGTCAGGGCCGTGTGAATCATTTATTTTGGAATTGAACGCATATGCTAACAGCTGACGCAACTAACTCACTGAGGGTACTGTCCACTTTTTTTCTAAGCTACTATTGGTCACGCATGACTTAGCATCGCTCCTCTTTCAGTCCCGCGGTCCCCGCATCACCAAAATGCGGAGGACTGAAATTCTAGGAACGTCGTAAACCCAGGTTACTTAAATCCAGAGTTCAGTGTATTTTTGAAGATTTTGTTTCTGTCTCACCGAAAATCTTATTTTCAGAAAATAAGAGTGACGAAAAACTTTTTTACTTTCGGTAGTTTTATATTCCATATTAAAAAAAGGTTTTTCTTATATAAATAATGTAACCTTCTTTAAACTTTTTAAGTCGCTATTGATTGATCACGAAAGGTAATCGAAGGATCATCAATAGGTCAATCGACGCGCCTTGAAGATGCTAACAATTACATAAAATACAGTAATATTATATTCCCAATATCAAAAAATCCTCTTATTAAAAAGGGAAAAAATTTTGTTTGAAAATTAAAAAAAGGTATTGGTAGGTCATGGAAGACCATGAAAGGTCATAAAAGGTTATTCAATAGGTCAATTGATGCGTCTCCAAAACGGGAACAAATGCATCATATATAGTCCAGTCGTATTCCCAACATTAAAAAAAATTTTCTTATATAAACAAAATGAACTATCCTTAAAAACTTCATAAATCAGTACTAGTAGGTCACAAAAGGTTCCACAATAGGTTGATCGACGCGTTTCGATGACGCAAACAAATACAGCAGATATTAATTATTCTCGTTGCACATGCCGTTGCATGTCAAATATCACAAAAGTTTTCCTCATATAGAAATGATAAAAACTTTTTTTTCAATTTTCTAAACGCAAAAAAAGAACCACACTTCTATTTGGCCAACCTAGCTCAAAAACTTATCAGACCTCAACATCAATTGCAGCTATAATTCGTCAAAATTTCATTACCATACTTCTTTTACTTTTCGAGATATGGTAAATAGGAAAAAGTTACACACAAACCCACGGATATTTAAAAAAAAATTGCATTTTCGAGTTCCTGAGGTCGAATTGTATCGAAATAATATGTCAAAAAAGTCGATTTGAAAATTTAGGTCATTTCAAACTTCCCTCTATAACAGAGCAAAATCCTTATACAAATTTTATCATTTGAAGTCGGTATTTTCGAAATAATCGATACTCTCCATTTTTTCTGATTTACTTAATTATTTTTCTGCCAAAACGTTGTTAAAACTGTCAAATTAAGTTCTTTTTGGTCTTTCATCATACCATAGAATTGTATTGTTGAGAAAAAAATTAATCTTAAAGGATTTTATACATGTTTTTGCAAAAATCTCGAAAATAACGCGAGACTCCTTACATTACAACGAATTAAAAAAAACATCAAGAGAAGAAAAACGGTGGGGCATATGAATAAATTGATTTTCAATATTTTTAGAGAAACACTGGAACTTGGAATTCCGCACGGTTTTGGGCATTGCTTGCCTTCACTGTAGATCAGGCCTGCTCAAGTAGGGGAAAACTGCTCGTTTACCACATGTTCAATTTCCACCACCAGTTCCCACCGCTTAGCATCGGAGGCTCGGGGTGGTGGTCGCTCTCTGAAATGGAAGGGAGGTATCTAGTACCGTAGATAGGCAGTATCTCGGAAGGTGTTTTAGGGCGACTGATTTTGAAATAAAATAGAATGAATGAAGTAATTTAGAATTTATAATATAATAAATATATTAGCAGTAATAGAATGAATAAGTCTTCCAAATAAGGAAAGTTCATGATATGTTCTGTAAAGAAGGTTGGAAATAAATCTTTAAAAACCAACAGTTTCATGGAAAATAGGTTTATTCTGAAAAATTCTTGAAATCTTAAACCTTAAATCGAACAACCTTTATAAAAGGAGTTTTTCGGAATATCATTTGTTGATACAATAATTACAATAAATTCTTTGCATAAAATTTTCTTACAAATTTGGTAACAGTTTGAAACACGCTCATAATCTTTTCCAACTGATTAGCATTGAAATTTCAGGAAATTATTATCATTTGATAAAAAATCAGTTTTTTACAGATGAAACGAAGACTACGCGTCCCATCAAAAAGTGATTAATAACGTAGATCTTTTTAGGGTGCACGATTTTTCTCTGTTCACCTTTTTTCGAATCTTGTATATTTTGACCGCAAAATGGAATTTTTGATTTTTCAATATTTTTTTGTGCGATGAAAATTTGAATTTTCGATTTTTCAAGAAAATTAAAAAAAGTCTTTTAACAATATTGTAGGGTGTTCAAAAAGAAACATTTTTCTTCTCCACAATTTTTTTCATATCGTGCGTTGTTTGGCTTAAAATGTTCATTTTCGTTTGTTTCTTGGAATTGTGTAAATGCTACAACTCCAGTAATTTTTGTTTTATCAAAAAAAGTCATCGGAATAAATTGTTTGTCTTTTTCAGTACTGCGAATGTCCGTACATATAATTTTTGAATTTGGAAAACAAGTGGTCTCAAAAATTTTGAAAAAACGCTCACTTTTTGAATTTTCATCCAAAATGACTGGCTAACGAACTTGACCTTCATTTTAGGACACTTGAAGAGTAATTGAGAGTAAATTTTCAAAATTATTTGAACTGAGGATTAATAAAATCATATTCCTGTCATAAGAAATATTAAATTTTTTACCGCAGGATGTCAGTAAACGTTTCTGTTTCATTTGAGGTTCATTTTACAGCATTAAAATAAAAAGATTATATTTCAACTCAGTCGCCCCAAAGTACCTACTTTAAAACGTATTTGCGATCCTGGATTCTTCCAACTACGTCACACGGCACGTGCCACGAACCACTACCACGCTCTTCTAAAGGCGACTAGAGGCCCGTGGTGGTGGAAATTGAACATGTGGCGAACGAGCAGTTTTCCCCTACTTGGGCAGGCCTGCTGTAGATGACGCAACCTGATGACAACTAACGCGCTAAAAGCGTTAGTTGTATCAGAGATTTACTTAAATAGGAAGGCTTAATCCTCTTCCTCTCAATGATATGAATTGTCTTTGGTATCACACTTATTAAAATAATATTTAGTGTTTTGTAATGTATTAGAATATTTTTACCTATTTAAATAAAACTCATATTTTATTGTTTGTAGAAAATACAAGCCAGTAGTCACTAAAAAAAACGCGCCGCGTACTGTACCTCTCAGGTAACTAGGAGGGGAGAGCGGGGTATGTTGTCGGTGCAGGGCACGGTGACTATTACAAATAACGCCCGTATTTTTTTATATTCATATTAATTTTTCACATAAAATAGCTTTCTCTGTTTAGAAAAATAGTGATTCGATGCAATTTCTGTTTTAAAATTCACGTCAGAAGAAAGAGTAATTTATGAAAAAACAGTTTTGGCGGAAACCGTTGAAAAAGTCTTTGGCTGAAATTAAGCACTTACAGCATATTTTCAATAGGTGAAGTATTTTATTAAACTTCTGGTATCATGATATGTTCCTATAAATGTTTTAAATATATTAAAATTAATTAAATCTTGCGTCGTCACATATGGGGCAATGATGTCGCTCTCCGCGGCGCGCCCATGTATTTCAGCAGGGAGTAAGAGGATATACTGCTTTTGCCACATACTTTACTTTGATTAATAAGAAAACAATAAGTGCTGAAAATGTCTGGAGTAATTTTTTTTCGTCACACTACACTTTCCAGAATTATTATACTATATAATTTTCATTTTACAATGTTCATATTGTTTAAATAAACGGCAGTAATATGACGGTCACCGTACACCAGAGTATGGGGTACGCTGTTTGAAATGCAACATCCATCAATTAATTAAATGTCAAATAATAATGTAACTAAAAAGCGGTTTGGAGTAATAACATATGTTACCTGATAATGTAGGCTTCACCTTAAAAAATACACACATCAAAATCACATTTCAATCATAATTTATAGGACATTTATGTCCAAGCGCGTCACCATACCCCACTTTCCCCTACACACGTAGAATTTTAACGCGACTCTCGGCAGCAATTAGACCAATGGCCAAAACAGGTAGACTGCCATTTTGTATATATATATATATATATATATATATATATATATCCATTTCTTTTTGTGTTGTTTTCTTACTTTTTACTATGTATTACAGCACATCTTAATGCATTTGTCATGTGAGGCTTCCATATGGTAATACGAAAATTAGTTAGTATTTTTTTCAATTATGGCGCACCACTCCGATCAGTTCGGGGGGAAAATATGTTAATCAAGGAGATGTAGAGATTTTTTTGTGGGAAGATGGTTATTGCATGTCAAAAACATCACCTTGAAAAAAATGCAAACATTTTTTTACCTGTTATTTTGGCCATTAAATTATCATGAATTTTTTGGTAAATTGCCTTATTGGTCTTTACAACATATATTTTGTTCATAAAAAACGGTCACGCGTTTTCGAGGAAAAACTCTTTTTTTATGCTTATTTCCCCTCCATAACTTAAAACAAATGCAATTTACAGGTTAAAATTCTTTGTAGTTTTTTGCTACCTTAGGGTGAACATTTGACATAAATTACAGCCTGATACGAGCGGGGCCGATTTGCCATGCGCGCTTACCCGGCTGTACCCTTTAGAGAAAAAAACATGCATTATCCCGATGGTATCTTACATTTTCTAGATGTTCAAAAATACATTTAAATATATACTCTGTCCCACTCTCTATCTACTGTACCGCTTGTTCTAGTATACATTTTTCTCCAGGACTAACAGAATGGCTAGATCAGTTTTACTCATCGTTGCTGTTGTGATGTATGTCTTCTGTCACGGAACTGCCGATTTTAATTCATCAACTTATGATGTTGATGATTTGGCTAATTTGCTGAAAAGGGAAGATATCGTGATTAACACCATCCATGATTATCTTCAGGAACAGGAAAATCGATTGGCCACTCTCAGGACGTAAGTCCCTAAATTTCGATTTTTTTTACACAACTTGTATGATTCCAAAATTTATTACTTTATTTAAATAACTTGTGCGATTCTCAATTTTCTATTTCTTTTACCTAAACAAATCTGAAGTCATTCTGACACCGTAAAGCTCAATTTTTGAACAAAACATTTTGAAAAAGAAGAACCTTTCTATTCGAACACCGTCAACTGAGGAAAATGATTGGTATCACAAAATTATTTGTTTACTATATAAGCTATAGAGGAAACAAAACGTTGGTTACTTCAATAAAACTTGTTCATTCAGCAAAATTTGGTCGATTTGGTTGAAGAAATAATTTTCTTTATACAAAAAAAGTTTCGCTAAAATAATCAAAATGTTTTGTTGCTTTTAATGTACATAATTATTAAACAAAATTTTAAAAGTAATTGAAATATATTCAATTGGTGGAATTCTACGATTTCACAATTATTTTTTGATAAGAAAGGTCTACAAAACAAGTTTGTAACGTTCACTAATAATTTTGTATTACATCCAAAATATTCTTAAAAAGTTCTTTTTTTGTTACAGACACATCAACGATTATTCAAAGGAACACGGCAAAGCCATACGTAATATCCAATAGTATCTTTTAAACCCTACAAGTAAAAAAAATCTCTTTCAGACTGCTATTTTCATGCAATTGCAAATACTATTTTAATTTAATTACTAAATATTTTACTGAAATATCCACAAGATCTGATTGATTCAGTACGACGACATTAGATTGATTCTTTACTTCTTTTTTCCAAATATTACATTAAATAGATTAAAACTAAACTCTTAAAATTAATATTTATTAAATTTGATATCTCCAGAAAAGGTAGTCCGAACTCTTAGTACTGCAACTCAGGAAAGTTCCGCTAATGATGATGAGATTAAGAAAGAAGATGATGAAGGTGACCTCAGTCATTTAAATAAAGTAAGATAATTATATATTATACAATTATTAGTGTCGTCAAAAAAAGCTTTAAAATCTAGAGGTCAGTTTTTCTATAGTAGCATATTTTACGTAACCGATTTTTAAATAGGATAACTTCATGCTGTTTTTTAATGTAAAACAAACGACTCTGGGTTCCGACCAGTGGTCTCATTTTGATACCACTCGAGACTATTTTTTCTGAGACTTATTTTAATGCCTGAAATCGGTACCTTCATGTTCTACTCTCCAATCTGGGATTAGCAGTCCAAACTCTCCAATCTCGTTTTGGGTTGGCACCTGATGCCGCTACGCATACGTGGCGCTACGGGCCAACACAAAACGAGATTGAAGAGTTTAGACTGCTAACCCAAGATTGGAGAGCATGGAGGTACCGTAATTAGACCTGCATTAATACTTTCTTTTTACAGTGTTTATTGTTTTACAAAAAAGGGATACCTACAAAATGTTTCTTTTCTGCTTTGCAAATGGTGACAGATATATTTGCAGTTCTTATAAGTCACCTGAGACTTTTTCGTATCTGAAATAAATTTCATAAACAGAAAAAACTGGGGGTACGAAATGTTCCAGGTAATCGTTCAAGCAGGGTAATAGTCAACTGATTACTTCAAGCTGAGGTAAACTTTCCGTGGTTACAGGACTGTAACCTGCTGCCTCTAGCGGAATCAGTAGGAAATATCTGCGATTTACCACGGAAACTTTACTTCAGTTTGGAGTACCCACCTCGCGTTTACTCTTCTTGACCGATTACCTGCAACATTTCTTACCCTCACTTTTTTCTGTGCAGTATGTTCTTTATGGTGAGGATGGTAACAACTATTATAATAATCAATACCGTATTTCAAAATACATGTTTGCAGACCTTACACTGAGAAAAATGGATTATACCCGGTAATAAAAAATATGTTACCGGATATAATCTTGGACTATTAACTATGGGACAGCGATCCAGATTATTAGAACTACAATCTATAGATATTAAGAAATAGATGTTACAGGATAATATCTTGGATTATTAAACTTTATAATCTGAGATAATAAAATCTATAATCCAAGATTTTAAAATCTAATATCCATATTAGAATCCTGGTCCATTAGATAACCTCAAATATATATAATAATTTTTGCAAACGTATTTATAAACCTACGCAAAATTTTGATAGACGAGCTCGGAAGTAGAAATGCAAACAAATTTCCATTTTTTAAACACACAATAAGCAGGAAAGTGGCTATCATGAGACTACAAAAACGAAAGTAAAGGAGGCTAAGTTTCTGCGCGTGTACAAGTGGCAGTGATGTGTAATGAAAAGAAATATAAACTCACCCATTTTCTAAATCTAAATCACGTGTGATTTAGCAATAATAATAATTTTATAACTTATTTATTACTTGTTTTAATGCGAACGGATGCATATGACACGCGCCACGATGCGACGTACCATCTGAGACTACACAGACTCCTGGATATTTAAAAATCTGAGATGTTACAATTTAATGCCTGAAGATTATAAGAATTTAACATCTAGAGATTATATTTGGTAACATCTTCATATATTAGAAAAATATTATAGATTATACGCGCTAATATAATTTTCTATACGGTGTATTATTCGTCAATTCTATTATCCAGTTCGTATAATCCATTTTTCTCAGTGTACCAAAAGAAATGCCTCTATATGAATTTTATCTGATTTATTTCAACTGCAGATACGTCGTTCACTATTTACGCGGCAGTTTTGGTGTCAAAATGAACCTTAATTCTTGGCAGAATGTAAAAAGCACGGCTTTGGGGCTCAAACTTTGTTTCAGCTAGTGACCAGTGACAAGACCAGTTTTGGCTCAGTATTGGTACAATGTTTAATTTAATTTTTGAGGGTATATCTTCTGCAGATTTTTAGCAGAATTAAACAAATATATTTAGTGGACCTCGCCCCGAAAAATAATTCATGACAGCGGTACTTAAATAAAGAAAGCATTTTATTTACAAAAGTTGGCTCTGGGGGACCCTAACATTTTTTCTTTAACATTGGTAAAAACTAAGCGAAAATTTCACATCAAAAGGAAACATTTTTAGAGGTAAGAAAAAAATATAAAAAAAAGCTTTAAGTTGAGGGTTTACAAGTCGCACATTGTTTAATTAGCGAATTTTCACCATTTCAAGATTGGAACGATTATATTTATTATGTGATAAAATTTTAGTATGCCGGTACAAACTACGAAAAGCTCTGCAACGGAGAAATTTTACCACCCGCAGATATTCAGAAAAAATTGAAATGCCGATACGTCGATCATAGTAGTCCTTTTCTGAAAATAGCACCCTTTAAAGAAGAAGAAGCCTATCTAGATCCTAGAATTGTTGTATACCACGACGTAATGTACGAAGAGGAAATAGAGGATCTTAAAAGATTGTCAAAGCCCAAGGTTCGTCAAATTTTCATATTTTTTTTAATTTTCATTTGGTGAAATAGAAAGATGTATTCAGGTGAAATTTATACAAAGTAGCGGTTTCTAATGGTTGAAAGTCGTCAAACTGTAACTTACTACACCAGACTCTCTGTTCAGGAACAGTGTCGGGGGTTGCCAGCAAATAGCCTTGTTCATAAAGCGCGTACATCGAAACGTAAACAGTCGGAGCCGCCTGAACCGTTTCCATAATATTGCGCAATATACTTGACTGAGTAGTAGTGCACTGCGACCCTTCAGAGGCGGAGTCGCAACCGTCTCTCGCCCTGCCCCCTGAGAAACTGTAGGAACCAGTAATTCTAGGAATTCATAAAACGCGAGCGATCGCGCGTTCCGCAACAGAGAGTCTGGTGGTATATCGACGCCTCCATTCCATACCGCTCCACGTCGCATTTAGTCAGTTTACAGCGCACACGTCGCGTATGGTCGCAGTATAACTCTGAATCCTGTGCATAAGCATAGGACCTGGAGCTATAAAGTGACCAAACTCTACGGAGAGCTGTATACCGAACAAACCCGACGTGACGCTGTACAGCGCCTAAACGCAGCGTGTAGCGGTATATGGAACGGAAGCTTCAATATATTTATTATAGGGTAGAGGATCTATCCTCTACGATTATAGCAATTTCAAAACGTTTTGATTTTTAGCACACATTATAAGAATAAGTGTATTCTCTTTTCTGTAGTTATATAGTGCACAATTACTAAATTCTACCAGTGGTGAATTGGGAACTTCCAAACAAAGAATTGCCAAGTGTGCCTGGTTTCAAGATCACGAAAGCAAACACGTTAAGCTTCTGAGTCGTCGAGTTGAGCATATGACAGGTTTGACGGTCGACACAGCTGAGCAACTGCAAGTTGCTTATTACGGCATCGGAGGCCTTTATGAGCCACACTTCGATTTCGCAACAGTAAGTGAACTATGGATAAACCAATGTAGGTCGAGTCAATAGTTTATTGATACAATAATAACTTCGTAACTTTTCAGAAATCGAACATCAAATTCTTTAAATTTGACGCTGGAAATCGTATCGCCACCATTCTGTTTTATGTAAGTGAACAAATCCTGTAGGAAGTAGACAGCCGAATGGATTTTCTTTTTCAAAATGATAGAAAGTTTTTTTTTAATTGCTCCAACAGGGTGGCCACATAAGGGTAACATCTTTGCACTCCGAATTGCATCATTGCTCCAAGTAAATGATACCACAACCAATCAAAGAGTTGCTCTATACAACAAAAATGTCGGTCATGTGAATTCATTAAAAATTTGAATTTATAATCTGAAACTAGCAAAAATTCACCCAAGTGACTTCTGGCTGCTTTTAGGTTAATTAAAATTTTAATAGCATACAAATACAATTTTTGGATTTGACCCTTCGAAACTGAACAAATTATAATTGGAAGTATAATTTAAAAAAGAATCTAAAAATTAACGAATCTATTGCGGAGTAATTCTATAGAAGCGTTTAACATTGAACAAAATTTCATACTCAAACGTTCAATATTGTACACATTTAAAGGTTTTAAAGTCAAACAATCTCCAAATTAAACACATTAAAAATTGTAGTACAAAGAAGAAGCCCACAAAATTGAATGATTTTTCTTTCGAGGTTTTGAAGCGGAAAATAATTAAAATTAAACATTTTCAAACTGAGTTTATTCCAAATTTTAAAATTCCGATTTCAGCATGCGTAAATTCAGGGCAATCAAAATTCTGCAGATTACAAAAGAAGCACTAAAATTTATCCACATAACTTTAAGACAGCGACATGATTAGAAAAGGACAATTAAATATATGGTTGTAAAAAGTGACAAAAGTACAAACGTGAAAAAGAGAGGGGGGTATATTTAGAAAAGGACATAGATATACTTGGTTAGTAAAAGTCGAAACTACCCTACAAAAAATGTCGGATTGAAATGTATTCAAAAGTATTGCACTTCGAATGTGAAGTTGTTACCAACCAGATTTCACGACATCATCTCGTGAATTCGATTCAATACTTTGCAATCGTCTTCAATAGCGTTCATTCAATAACATTAATTCATTCATAGCAATCATTTAATAGCATTGAGATACATTTTTTCGCATTCAATTGATCGTTTTGGTGCAAGTACGGTGTTCTTGTGTTCGTGAAAGTCACTTCCTTTTCATTTGTTTTGTACATGCTTTATAAAAAAATGAATAACAAGTATGTACCATTAAGCTATTTCCCTTTCGGCGAGCCTCTAGGGGTAAGCGTGACACTACCCGATTCGGGTAGTGTTTCTAGGTGGATAGTTTCTTGTAGTAAATAACTACAAGCGTGGGCTCACCACACCCACGGCCGCAACAGCAACGCAGTAGTATCAGACGGTCACCCATCCAAGTACTAACCGCGCCCAACACTGCTTAACTTCAGTGATCTAACGGGAACTGGTGTTTCCAGCGTGGTATGACTTCTGAAAATGCAAGAACGCCGTTATTGCACCCAACCGGTCAATTACATTCTGTAGCATTGAAAAATATTCGAACTCTCGCATTAAGACGCATTGAACGCGAGATCTCTCATTTCGCATTCATAGGTATTCAAGTTTTAAAAGTTATATGCGAATTCTCGCATTGAAAAGAATTAGGCTTCCATCCCAAATGCGAGTTTGTTGCAACACTGGTAGAAGTTTCGGACTCATTTTGAATGAAAATAATTGCGTCAGAGTCCGTCTAATTCCAAGCAAATGAATCGGTTTTATCCCGCCTGAATGCGAAATCTGTTGCCGAATCCAGTCTGTTTAAGCCCGCGAAGAATTTTATAAATCCAGACCGAACCAATCCGTTTTTTCCGAATGAGTACGAATGACCCGCATGGAATTGTGTATATTTCAGTCCGAATGAATCAGCGTGAAGCCGAACTTTTGAAGGAACTTAATTCCAAATGAGTCCGACTGACTCCCCGGGAATTTCTGTATACTTTCAGTCCAAATCAATTCGCATTCCGAACTTTTTCAAAAAATGCATTCCGAATAAGTCAAAATGATTCAGAAGTCCCCCCCCCCTCCCCCAATTATTCCGATTGAATCCACGTATATCCGAAATTTTCGAGAAAATTCATTCCGATTGAGTCCGTATGATTCTGAAATTCTGAGATAAATTCATTCCGAATGAAAATGAAAAAAAGTGCTGTACATACAATATTATTATATTTAAATTAAATTCTTTATTTCAATCCAATTATTCACAAAATATATTCTTGATCATTTATTCAATGGTTAACTAATACCCCTTAAGATATTCATTACTTTCCTATAATTTACGTTACAAACACAAAGAAACAATTATATTCGAATCGAAACGGAATCACTCGGAATAAACTCCCACGTCATTCCGTGCATTCAGAAGGGATGGAAATTCTATTCGAAACAAAACGGCATCATTCTGACTTATGGCAGAATGGCTCAGAAACATTAGGAATTAACTCGCGTTAGAAGACGGAGGTTGACGGAATGGGAATTTTATTTTCATAAGTGCGGAATCATTCGGACTAAGTTCGGAATAGCACGGAATAATTCAGAATGAGATCGCGTTATCCGGCGAATTCAGACGGAGTGGGCATTGTACCATATACTCTGATAAGTGCGGAATCATTCATACTGTGTTCGAATTAGCACAAAATCAAAGGGAATGCGTTTGATTTATACAGCGGATCCAGATGGGTAACAGATTAACGGATTCAAACGGAATATCCTTTTCATGCCGATCGGTGCGGAATCATTTTGACTGAGGGCAGAATGGTGCGGAATCATTCGGAAATGAATCTGCGCCTTACCACGGATTGAGAGAGAATTAAATTTTTATCCTAATACGTATGAAATCATTTAAACTGAGGGAGGAAGTGCACTGAATCATACGGAATAAGCTCGCATCATGTGGTGGATTCATACGAAAAATGAAAATTTTATTCATACTGGTGCGCAATCATTCTCATTGGAGTACGGAATTATTCAGTGCCATTTGGATTTGTGCGAACTCATTCGGAACTGAAAAATAATTAATCGTAATCGGACGGAGTCATTCGGACTGGATTTAGCTTTTACTTCGGATGAGTCCATCCGCCGGAAACAGATGTCGCATTTATTCGTAATCAACCGGAAGGATTCGGAGTTGTTCGGATTCAAATGGACTCAATTTCATTCCGAAACTTCCACCAGGGAAAGCAGACTTCCGAAAAACATGTCGTGCGACAAAAGATAAAACCAATAACGCTCGATCTCGAGTGTCGTGGGGACAAGTTTACCATGAGTTCGGAAATATACCGAAAAGTTACGGATAAGTTATCCATAAATTTCCGAAAATGTTGCGGAAATTGATGGAAACTCAACGGTAACTTCTGGTAACTTTCTGTGAATATTCCATACGCTCTTCACCAATAAAAATTACATTTCATGACATGTAGCCGCATGTACAGAAGGCAGCCGGCGAAGCCGCCGAGTGCGAAAGCTAGTTTATATATTATATAAAATTCTGAAAGAAATATACTTTTAGATGAATGACGTCGCAAAAGGAGGAGGCACAGCTTTCACTGAGTTGAACTTTACCTTATGGCCTAAAAAAGGTAGCGCTGCAGTTTGGTACAACCTTAAACAAAACGGAGAAGGAGATGTTTTAACGCAACATGCAGCATGTCCAGTACTTTCTGGAACAAAATGGAGTAAGTTTTTCATTTAAAATATTATAACAGAAGCCAGATTTAAATTAAATACAATTTCTTTAACAGTTTGCAATTTTTGTCAAATCTATAATATAATGAATTTGCAAAGGCAAGCATGAAAGCAGTTTATTTAAATATTAACACGTTGCTTAAGTTGATCTATGCTCTATAAAGCATACAATTCTGTCTTTACACTGGGACCCCGATATACCGAAACCTAATATACCGTTGCATTCGTTGATGATGGGGTCCAAGGCGGCGAGAGAGAGGCGCTTGCGAGGACAGCGGAGTTGCGCAGTTAACGGTTTGGCACTATAAGAAGCCACAAGCAAGAAGAAAAAAACTGTTTGGAGAACCCCGATTTTACGTAAAGGCAATTAAGGCCGAGCCCGAGATCCTCGGTAAATCGCAGTCCCGGTGTATTTCCTTATATTAGAAAACTTTTTTTAGAACTGGATGACTTTTATAAAGAACTGGCATTTTATTTATCGTACAATTGTTAAAAATTTTTGTATAATTATTATAATGTATTATAGTGTAATGTAATGTATTATATATAATATATATAATGTATAATATATAATATATAATTATATATAATATATATATATATATATAACAATATAAATATATATAATTTATAATGTAATGTATTATAATGTAACAAAGAATTATTATAATATTAAGTTTGTTTGATTACAGTTGCGAATAAATGGCTGCACGAAAAAGGTCAAGAATTACTCAGACCCTGTACATTATTAGAAAATGAATAAGACATCTGAAAGAATGGAAAATTATCAATTCTCCGAAATTACAGAGATTGTACAAAATGTCGGAGTAAACTTCATCAGAATCTTTTTTTATTTATTTTTTAAATTACGAAACGAACCTAGAATAATTTCTCATTTCCATATTACATTATTGCTATTTGTATACGAAGAAATATTAAAATGTCTTAAGATTAAAATAAGAAATAATGTTATACTTTTTTAAAAAGAACTTTATGGAAATTTATGGAATGCGTCACGTAAATGACGTATCTTTTTAAAAACAAATGACATAAATCGATTATTTTTTACGTACTCTCAAATATTACGGAATTTTCTGTAATACTCTCCCTAGCGTCATACTTGACCGGTTAGTCTCACGGAAAATTCCGCAAATACTGGAAAGTACCTATTTTATACTTCTTTATATGAACCTTAACAATCTGTTTAAATATATTCGCATATTCTGCAACATGCGAATTCGTTTGAATTCATCAGCACAATCGGTGTTTGTTAAGAATCTGAAATCTTCTGTAATACTCTTGAAAATTGTTGGATTTTCCACACGGGTTTCGAATTTTATTGACTCTTTATTTAACAAATTCTATAAAAGTTCTGCTATGCTTCATTCTGGTGTTTTTTAAATCTCTTGAATATTCTAGAAATGTCTGGAATATTCTGTAATTCTATAGACTATTTTTTTAAATAATTTTACAAAATTCTCTATAAATTCTGAAATTTGTTTTTTATTTTTCTATTATATTTTTTATTGTTCTCTAAACTTCCCAAATTTTCTGTAATTTGGAAAGCTAATTCAGCTTCGGAGGTTCGCACTTGGCAGGGGGGGGGGGAGTGTCGAATCGATTCAAATGTATACATTCAATGGGTTCTTTGTTCCCGGAAGGTTCGTGTACATTTTTCTTTCATATAAGATATTTTCCGTACCTTTGCAAAATCTACATTCGATTCTTTCCATTTCTATCAAACATCTCGAATGAAACAATTGAGTGAGTATTGTCAATTACACATAAATTAAATTAACATTTTCGCATGGAATGTGATATTTTTAACAAAATTTTGCAAAATGTGCATCGTATGCTTTTTGCGTGAGCAAAGTTACTTATCTTCAAAGTGCGCATGCGTGTCCATTCGCAAAATAGACGTATTTCAAAGTGGGCATACGCCAATATTATTCTCGCACAGTCTGTTGGATTGAAGCGCTTTACACATTATACTTAGTGGCACGAAAGAGCTTATTTTCGAGGTGGGTGTTGTAAAAAATGACCTTTTATACCAGTCGAGATACCAGTTTGAAATAAGTCAGATAAGGTAATTCCCATAAGCGAATATTGAAACTGTCATTTTTTTTAAATTTTCATAGTGTTAAACTTCCCTCTATGAGAAATCAAAGTGCTCATAATATGTGGGCGTCCGCATGAAAAGGGCCCTTACGGTCGGTTCTAGTTTAGGAGATATTAACGTTTTTCTAAGTCAAGGTCAAAATGATTATTTTCGGGTTTGAGTGGACGATGATACTAGGGCCTATACTAAATCTATTCGCATTATACTTATGTCTCGAAAGCAACCAGAAGTGGGTACATTTAATATTCGAAGAAAAAGTATGACAGGTGTGCTTATGGTACGCGCTAAGTTTAGATGCGTTTTTCTCAAAAAGCAGTTTTTGAATTTCCAACTTCAAAAATGCCCCGGCGACTTGGTTTTCAACCCAAGGGGTTTGTCTTGGGCTTAAAATGCCAGGAAATTATCCAGCTATATGACCCTATACGTAACTCTATACCGACCATAAGGGCCCTTTTCATGCGGACGCTCACATATGAGCACAAATAAAAGCATATAACCTCGCAGCGGTATTTGTTAGGATATTATTACACTTTCTAGAGGGCTATAAAAATCTTTCATTGCGTTTTTAGAAAATAAAACATTTTTCGATTTACACAAATCCGCTTGTATCAATAGAAAATCCAGATAAACATGATTTTCGTTCTAAAGTTTATCTACGCTACAAATTTTCGTTCTATTTTGGTTGTGAAATATTTTTAAAAACAATTTATTTGGTTTTTCAATGTTTCATCAAAAAAAGTCATAGTCCAAAGGTTCTAACTTTTTAGCAATGATCCATACATATTAGAGGTAAACATTGTTTCGGAGAAATGGATTCATCCGGAAACAATTTTCTTAGAGATTGCGAAGTCGAATTAAGTTGACTCTTTCCTACGATGAAAAGCGGTGTAAAAGACAGGCGGCGTGGCGAGCGAGATACCTACCTGCCACTTTGCTTGAAATAATTGATTGTTTACGCAAGAAATCAAACCGCAAAGATGGCACAGCACGTCGTAAGAAATTTAATTAAGAATATAGGTGTTTCAAACGTGTAACCAGTTCAGTTCGCGATATGAATTCGTCTGCGCCGGCAATAAAATATTTTAACTCAGAGAAAAAATGATAAAAATAAATCAACGTTCAAAATGTAATGAAAACTTGCATTGAGGGACGTAAAATTAATTGTATTTATAAAATAGAGATTTTTCAATCATCAGTAGGTAGCATCAGTTAAATCTGTGCAAAATTTCTTATAACTTTAAAAGTGTTTATGAAAGTGAAGAATATTTAGAATAATCAAAAATTTTT
The DNA here is from genome assembly GCA_932195095.1 of Andricus curvator. NCBI lineage: Eukaryota > Metazoa > Arthropoda > Insecta > Hymenoptera > Cynipidae > Andricus > Andricus curvator. The sequence goes on along the minus strand of CAKNYM010052349.1, from coordinate 97,869 downwards.
TTGAAAGTGAAACCACCAAAATTTTCCATGACTATAACCCAGGCGGAAAAATTATGTATAGTTTATACATAGTGTGAAGCATTATATATATTATTCATTTGTTTTATACATTTTTTGTATAAAACAAATTAATATAATATATAATACTTTACACTATATATAAACTATATATAATTTTTCCGCCTGGCATCGCTGTTTTTTATTTTATCTTCTGAGAGTGTAAGTGCCTATCAGTTCTTTTATCTGGAATCCATGAAAACAATAAATGCATAAAAAATTTATTATAGCTACTTGCTATATTCTTATTTTTTCATTGAAAAAAGTTTTCAATGAAAAAAAAATTGTTTTGTTTACATAACTATTTTTTTATTTTATAATGCAATTCACTAAAATAGGATCTAAGTCAGTTTCTTGATTATATCGTATTCAGAACAAACTAATTCAATGAATTCTTCAATCAGAATAATAACGATTGAATCGAGTAGTAATAAATCCAATATTTTAGTATCCAGAGGCCGTAAGTTTGATAAGGTCTGTGGAATATACATCAGTTCAATAACCAACTGTTCTTAGTGATCGATTTTTTTTAAGTTTTACTTTTTTCATTATATATAGCACATAAATAATGACACTTTCAAAAGGTAAAATCGGCTTCGAATCACTTTGTATAAAGAAAAAAAAATAAGTTGATCAAAAATTATTTTTTCTAACATGAACTTTTATAATATTGTTAATAATAATAATTATATCGAAAGCTGTAGATATACAAAATTCAAGATAATTCTTTAACCCATAGGACAAAGTTTTTCGAGAGTACCGCTTGTTCTAGTATAAATTTTTCTCGAGGACTGACAGAATGGCTAGATCATTTTTACTCATTGTTGCTATTATGATGTTCGTCTTCTGTCACGGAATTGCCGATTTTGATTCATCAAATTATAATGTTGATGATTTGGCTAATTTGCTGAAAATGGAAGATATCGTGATTGACACCATCCATGATTATCTTCAGGAGCAGGAAAATCGATTGGCCACTCTCAGGACGTAAGTCTCTAAATTTCGATTTTTTTACATAACATGTATGATTTCAAATTTTATTACTTTATTCAAATAACTTGTGCGATTCTCAATTCCCTTTTTCTTCTATCTAAACAAATCTGAAAGTATTCTAACACCATAAGGCTCAATTTTTTAACGAAACATTTTGAAAAAGAAAAACCTTTCTACTCGAAGATCGTAAGCTAAGAAAAATGATTGAAATGACAACATTATTTGTTTGCTATATAAGCTATAGAGGAAACAAAACGTTGATTACTTCAGCAAAACTTGTTCATTCAGCAAAATTTGGTTGACTTGGTTGATGAATTAATTTTTTTTATACAAAAAAATTTTCGTTAAAGTAATCAAAATATGTTGTTGTTTTTAATGTAAATAATTACTATTGAACAAAAATTCGAAAGAAATTAAAACATATTTTATTGATAAAATTCGACGATTGTCATCCTGTATTGAGAGGGTATTAGATTTGTGTAAGATTTGCGCCCCCCCCCCCTTCGTTTTTGTCAAATGTCCACGTTTTGAGACCCGTTGAACCCAAAAAACAGGTTTTTACAAAATCTCTGTCTGTCTGTTAGTCTGTAGATTTTTAGATTGTTAGGACGATAACTTTCAAAAGAATTATCGTATTTGATTGGGCTTTAATATACTGTTTAAGTGTCCTAAAATGAAGGTCAAGTTCGTTAGCCAGCCATTTTGGATAAAAATTCAAAAAGTGAGAACATTTTGAAAATGTTTGAGAACACTTTATTTATTATTTAAAAATTCTATGGACGGATATTAATAGTACTCAAAACGGCGAACAAAATATTCTCATATCTTTTTTCGATAGAAGAAAAATTACCGGAGTTATAGCATTTACAAAATTCCAAAAAACAAACTAAAATGAACATTTTAAGCCAAACAACGCACGATATGAAAAACAAGTAAAGAAAAGACAAAATTTTCTTTTTAAACACCCTACAATCTCGTTATGAGACTTTTTTTAATTTTCTTGAAAAATCGAAAATTCCGATTTTTATCGCACAAAAAATTAAAGAAAAATAAAAAATTCCATTTTGCAGTCTAACTAAAATTCGACAAAAATTTTACACTCAAAAAATATCTAAAAATTTTTTATTAATCACTTTTTGATGGGACATGTAGTTTTTGTTTCATTTGTAAAAACTGTATTAAGAATAAAATAAATTAAATTTTTGGACAAACGACACAAAACACAAAAAAAAAATTAATAGAAAAAAGTTGTTCACTCAGAAAAGAGCTACACATATTTTATTAATCATTTTTTGATAGGATGCGTAATTTTGGTTTCAATCGTGAAAAATAACATCAACAATAAAAAAAAAATTTGGAAAAACGACGCAAGGTACGAACAAAGATAAATAGACAAAAGTTGTTCAACCAAAAAAGATCTACAAATTTGTTATAAACTTTTGTTATAAAAATACATTTAAAATAAAAAAATGAACTTTTTGGAAAAACGGTACACGCTACAACATTTTATGTAACAACATTTTTCGCCTAAATTATATTCACCAATTTTTTTACAACCACTTTACGCTAGGATGCATATTTTTGGTTCAAATAGCATTGAACATAAACAGATAAAATTTATGGAAAAACGACACAAGTTGCAATAAAATGCATAATAACAAAAAAAAATTTTATAGGATGCGCACATTTTTAGCTGAGGATAAAATTAAATTCAAAATCAGGAACAAATATTGAAGTAATCATGATAAATACAATTTGAACTTCATTTTGCAATATGTAAATAAGCAATCACAGGCCAACGAGGTAGGTGATGAGAATGTATTCGTTAAAGCCGAAGTAGCTTTAACAAAAGAGAATTCACAATCACCAAATTACAGTTGTCGATGATTTGAAATACAAAGACCGAGCGCGCAACGCGAGGAAAATACATTATTGAGCGCGAGGCGCGCGATCGAACAGCCGCGCGTCCTAGTCGCGCTCAAACTTGCGAGCGAAGCGAGCCGCGCGCGATGAGAATGTACCCGCCAGACGGGCAGATTTTTTTTGGATGAGAAAGGTCTACAAAACAAGTTTGTAACGTCCACTAATAATTTTTTATTAGATCCAAAAAAGTCTTAAAAAGTTATTTTGTTTTTTGTCGCTCATAAAAAACTTCTTTTTTGTTACAGGCGCATCAGAGATTATTCAATGGAACACGACAAGGCCATACGTAATATTCAGTAGTATCTTTTAAACCCCACAAGTAAAAAAATCTTGTTCAGACTGCTATTTTCATGCAATTGCAAATAATATATCAATTTAAATACTGAATATTTTACTGAAATTTCCACAAGATCTGATTGAGCTAGCACGACGTCATTAGATTATTTTTTACTTCTTTTTTTCAAATATTACATTAAATAGATTAAAACTAAACTCGTAAATTTATTAATATTTATTAAATTTATTTGATATATCCAGAAAAGGTAGTCCGAACTCTTAGTGCTGCAACTCAGGAAAGGTCCGTTAATGATGATATAAAGATTAAGGAAAAAGATGATAAGGAGATTAAGGAAGAAGCTGATGAAGGTGACCTTAGTCATTTAAATAAAGTAAGATGATTATATATATTATATACTATTAGTGTTGTCAAAAAAAACTTTAAAATCTAGAGATCTATTTTTTTATAGTATCATATTTTGCGTGGCCTATTTTTGAATAGGATAATTTCATGCTGTTATTTTTAATGTAGAACAAACGAATCTGGGTTCCCAGCAGTGGCCTCATTTTAATACCACTCGTGACTGTTTTTTCTGAGTCTCATTTGAATACCTGAAATTGGTACCTCCATGCTATACTCTCCAATCTGTGGTTAGCAGGCTAAACTCTTCAATCTCGTTTTGTGTTGGCACCTCACGCAGCTACACGTGCTTGACGGTACGGGCCAGCACAAAACGAGATTGGAGAGTTTAGATTGCTAACCACAAATTGGAGATTATAGGTATAGCTATATATAGTTTTTACAGTGTTTACTGCTTTACAAAAATGGCATGGCTATCAAATGTTTCTTTTCTGCTTTGCAAATGGTGAAACATATATTGGCAGTTCGAATAAGTCATCTATCTCTTTTTCGTATCTGAAATAAAATTCGTGTAGTCTCTTCTTTATGGTGAGGATGGTAACAACTATAATCAATATCGTATTTCGAAATACATGTTTGCAGACCTTATCAGAAAGAAATGCCTTTCACCATTTGCCCGACAGTTGTGGTGTCAAAATGACTTCTAATTCTCTTCAGAATACCAAAAAAAAAACACAGATATGGGGCTCAAACTTGTTTTTTTTTTCAATAAAATGTAAGATTAAAATATTTGGAACGACAAGACCAGTCTTGGCACAATATTTAATTTAGTTTTCGAGTGTATATCTTACTCAGATTTTTGACAGAATAAAACAAATATATTTAGCGGACCTCACCCCGTAAAATAATTAATGACAGGAGTACTTGAATAAAGAAACCACTTCATTTAAAAATTTAGCTCTGGAGGACCCTAACTTTTTTTCCTTCAACACTGCCGAAAATTAAGCGAAAATTTCACATCAAAATGAACAATTGTTAGAGGTGACATTTTAGAAAAAAATAAAGCTTCGATTTGTATATTCCTAAATATAAGGCACCCCTGACTGTTAGGCTATTCTCCTGGGTTTACAAGTTGCACATTGTTTGATTAATGAATTTTTGAATTTTTACAATTTTAAGAGTGGAAAGATAACATATTTATTATGTGATAAAATTTTAGTATGCCGGCACAAACTACGAAAAGCTCTGCAACGGAGAACTTTCACCACCCGCGGATATTCAGAAAAAATTGAAATGCCGATACGTCGATCACGGTAGTCCTTTTCTGAAAATAGCACCCTTTAAAGAAGAAGAAGCCTATCTAGATCCTAGAATTGTTGTATACCACGACGTAATGTACGAAGAGGAAATAGAGGATCTTAAAAGATTGTCAAAGCCCAAGGTTCGTCAAATTTTCATATTTTTGTTTAATTCTTATTTGGTAAAATAGAAAAATGTATTCAGGTGAAATTGATACAAAGTAGCGGTTTCTAATGGTTGAAAGTCGTATAACTGTAACTTACTATATCGACGCCTCCACCCCATACCGCTCCTCGTCGCATTTAGTCAGTTTGTAGAGCCACGTCGCATTTGCTCGGTGTACAGCTCTCCGTTACGTTAGCTCGCTGTATAACTCCAAGTCCTGTGTATAAGCATAGGACCGGGAGCTATACAGTGACCGAACTCGACGGTGAGCTGCACACCGAACAAACCCGACGTACCGCTGTACACCGCCTGAGGGTGTTCGCACAAGAAAATCCGTTGCAGTGCGCTGGAGACGTCTCACGGACGTGCCGTCCGCGCAAGAACACATAACGCTAACCAATCGCGTGCAACTTGCCGTGCTGCTATGACCCGTGGCAGCACTTACTCAAGTGCGTTGCGAACTAGTGTAAGTAGCGACGTACTTGTGTTCGTCACCGCTCGGACCGCAGCAGCACGACAGGTTGCACGCGATTGGTTGGCGTTGTGAATTCGTGCGCGGACGGCACGTCCGTGAGACGTTTCCAATGCACTGCAACGGATTTTCTTGTGCGAACACCTTGAGCGCGGCGTAGAGCGGTATATGGGATGGAGGCGTCGATATGTATTATAGTGTAGAGGATCTATCCTCTACGATTATAGCAATTTCAAAACGTTTTGATTTTTAGCACACATTATAAGAATAAGTATATTTTCTTTTATGCAGTTATATAGAGCACAATTAATAAATTCTACCAGTGGTGAATTAGGAACTTCCAAACAAAGAATTGCCAAATGTGCCTGGTTTGATGATCACGAAAATAAACACGTTAAGCTTCTGAGCCGTCGAGTGGAGCATATGACAGGTTTGACGGCCGACACAGCTGAGCAACTTGCAGTTACTTATTACGGCATCGGAGGCCTTTATGAACCACACTACGATTTCGCAACAGTAAGTGAACCATGGATTAACCAATGTAGGTCGAGTCAATAGTTTATTACAATGATAACTTCGTAACTTTTCAGAAATCGAACATCAACTTCTTCCAATTTGACGATGGAAATCGTATCGCCACCATTCTGTTTTATGTAAGTGAACAAATCCTGTAGAAGCTAGGCAGACGAATGGATTTTCTTTTTCAAAAAGATAGAAAGTTGTTTTTTTGCATTGCTCCAACAAGATGGCCATATATAAGGGAGTTTACATCGTTGGACTCCGAGTTACATAACTGCTTCAAGTGAATGATACCGCAAACAATCAAAAAGTTCCTCTATACAACAAAAATGTCGGTCGTGTTTTATGTCAATAAAAATTTGAATTCATAATCTGAAACTGGCCAAAATTCACCTAAGTAAATTCTGGCTGCTTTCAGGTCAATTCAAATTTTAATGGCATATAAATAAATTTTTTAGATTCGAACCTTCGGAACTAAACAAATTATAATTTGAAGTATTTAAAAAAGAATCTAACAATTAACTAATCTATTGCGGAGTAACATTTGAAGGTTTTAAAGTTAACCAATCTCCAAATTGAGCACATTAAAATTGTAGTCCAAATTACAAGCCAAAAAAATTGAATGATTTTTATTTTGAGGTATTCAAGCGGCAAATAATTCAAATTGAACATTTTTAAACTCAGTTTATTCCAAATTGAAAAATTCCAATTTGAGCATCTTTACATTCAGGGCAATCAAAATTCGAAAGATTACAAAAGAAGCGCTAAAATTGATCCAAATAACTTTGAACTGTGAAGGCGGGCATCCTCCGCTTTAACGGGGTAGGAATGTATCTGAAAGTGGTGGAAACGAGAGACAGCGATATGATTAGAGGACAATGATATATATGGTTGTAAAAAGTAACAAAAGAACAAACGTAGAAAAGAGAGAGGGGCTATATTTAGCAAAGGACAGAAATATAGATAATTATTAAAAGTCGAAACTACCCTATAAAAATGCCGGATGGAAACGTATTTAAAAGTATTGCACTTTGAAAGTGAAGTTATTAACAAGAAGAGTTCACGACATCATCTCGCCAATTGGATTCAATACTTTGCAATCGTTTTCATTTTTCTGCTTCGCTTTCAACAGCATTGAGATACATTTTTTTTCGCATTCAGTTGGGCGGATGGTTGCAAGAACGGTTTTTAGAAGCCACTTATTTTTCATTTGTTTTGTAGATAGCTTTATGAACAAAAAAATGAATTACAAGTGACTTCTGAAAATTCAAGAACACTGTTATTGCAACCAACCGGTCAATTACACTCTGCAGCATTGAAAAATATTCGAACTCTCGCATTAACACGCATTGAACGCGAAATCTCTTATTTTGCATTCAGAGGTATTCAAGTTTTAGATGTTATATGCGAACTATAGTATTAAAAAGATTGGGCTTTCATCCCAATGCGAGATTGTCGCAAGACTGGTGGAACTTTCGGACTCATTTGGAATGAAAATGATTGAGCCCGAGTCCGTCTGATTCCGAGCAATTGAATCTGTTTTATTTCGCGTGAATGAAAAATCTGTTGTCAAATCCAGTCTGTTTAGGCCCGCGAAGAATTTGATAGATTCAGTCCGAACCAATCCGTTTTATTCCGAATAAGTCCGGCTGCGAATCCGCATGGACTTGTGTATAATTTCAGTCCGAATCAATCCGCGTGAATCCGAACTTTGGAAGGAAAATAATTCTGAATTAGTTCGACTGACTCCGCAGGATTTTCTGTATACTTTCAGTCCGATCAATTCGCATTATTCCGAACTTCTGCAGGTAATTTATTCCGAATGAATCCAAATGATTCAGAAGTATAAAAAAAATAATTCCTATTTAATCCACGTAAATAGAAGCCTCGGTGGCTCATACGATAGCGCGTCAGACTTCCATGCAGGAGGTCTGGGGTTTGATCCCTGAGCCGGGTACCAATGGAAATTTTTCTATGTACTTCTATCGGGGCTTCGGTGGTTCGGAACCCACCTTAAACTGTAGGTCCCCTCAGAAAAAGCTGATGCCTTACAAAGATTAATGGGCTCTTTCGAGGGCCTAACCTTGGGGGTCGAAGCCGATTTTGAGAAGACAGCGATCTCCTTGCGTAGAGGCACGCCCTTTCGAGGGACCTCCGATCGGTGGTCGCTGTATGTCTTCGAGTAATGAACACACAAATACACTTACATAACACACCAGGCCAGTGCTTCGCATCTGTGCATCTAACTGACGACCTCAGAAAGATCGCTTCGTCCACCCTAGTCTGGCCGTATCCCCTCTCTGCGGCCTGCTAAGGGAGGCTGCCGAATGGCAGAGTGGGGGAGGATCACTTTGCCTGATCAACAATGTAGGACGTCATCTACTGTGCGATAAGTATGCCTGGCACTTGAGAGGTATATTCTCAGAACGTTGGTAACAACGAAACTCACCGAGATCTAAAAACACTCGGCGAAGAATGGCCCGATTCGGAGTATTGCCTTGAGAATAAACACGGGTATGGCACAATAGACTTTATAGCTTGAGCGCCAGGGGTGGGACCTCACGCCCCCCCCCCCCCGCCTACATTACAACTAAATATCCACGTAAATCCGAATTTTTCGAGAAAATTCATTCCGATTGAGTGATTATGATTCTGAAATTCTGAGATAAATTCATTCCGAATGAAATCGAAAAAAAGTGTTGTACATACAATATTACTATATATAAATTGAATACTTTATTTCAATCCAATTATTCATAAAATATATTCTTAATCATTTATTTAATGGTTAACCAGTGCCCTTCAACATATTCTTTACTTTCCTTTAATCTACGTTTCAAACGCAAAGACACAATTATATTCGCATCGAAACGGAATCATTCGGATTGAACTCCCACGTCATTCTATGGATTCAAAAGGGATGGAAATTCTATTTGAAACAAAACGGATCATTCTGACTTATGGCAGAATGGCTCGGAAACATTAGGAATTAACTCGCGTTATAAGACGGATGTTGACGGAATGGGCATTTTATTTTCATAAGTGCGGAACCATTCGGACTAAGTTCGGAATGGCACGGAATCATTCGGAATGTGATCGCGTTAAGCGGTAGATTTAGACGGAACGGAAATTGTACTCGGATGAAAAATGATTAATTTGAACTGAGGAAGGAATATCACGGAATCATTCTCTCTTAAACTGAACCAGTGAAATTGTCACTGGTTGAATCAGTATTTTGAATTATCACTGGTGAACCAGTGATTTTCCCACTTTGACTGGATGAACCAGTAAGTGACTCAACTAAAATAGCGTTACTGAATATACCAGTGAGACCAAATGATAGATTCATCTAGTGATATAGCACACCTGGCGGCCAAAACATGTACCTCCTGTCGTCTGGTTCGCGCTCGTCGCCGGTCAGCAGTGGGACTCCGATACCGTGTCGAAAGTCGAAAATCGAACGGACCTCTTTTTCTAACTTGTGAAGATAGAAAGAGAGATCCGTTCGACTTTCGACTTTGAAACAACATCAGAGTCCCACTACAGGTCTCGGCATTTCTCGAGTGAAAACGAACCTTGCCCTACTGAAAAAGCCTACATAGTAAACTACATTGAAATCTATGTGGGAACCCATATGGGATCCTTTTTTGAATTCCTGTCTCAAATTACGATCTGAGATAGGAATACAGGATGGGAATCTATATCGGTTCTTATCATGGATTTTTATGAAGGTTCCTACATGGATGGTGTTTGCAATTAATATTTAAGGAGTGCGCAGTAGTTTTCTATGAAAGCTACGGCTGCGCAGTATTTTTTTGGGGGGTTTTAAGGTTGCCGACTATGCACCTAAAACTTACAAAACATATTTCATTCAAAAAAAGTTCTAATCCCATGTGGGATTTCATGTAGGAACAATTCATAGGTTTCCATAACGGTATTCATATAAGAACCCATGTGGAAACCCACAAAATATTTCCCATCCTACCTCAAATCGTAATTTGAGACAGAAATTCAAAAAAGGATCACATATGGGTTCCCACATATGTTCCCATGTAGTTTACTAGGTAGGCTTTTTCAGTAGGGTATTGTGTATTAGTGTTTCTGTTATAAATATTTGGCGCCTGACTGCAATAAGCAGGGGATATAGTATCTTTCGCTTGAAAGTGGAAGGGCCCCTGGCCACTTGGGTTTGACTTTGATATTATATTGCAGCCCGGCCTTCATTTATTGTTGTGAGAGTGAAGTGTGGCTTTTAAAAGATAATTTTGCAACAGTTAACATAATAGTGATAAATGATAAGTGTCCTACCAAACCAGCTGGCAGACGACAAGGCGTACTACGACCAGATGACTACTGGTACTGAGAAACCAGTAATAAACCAGTGCTGGACTTTCACTGAGTGAACCAGTGAATTCTCACTGATTGCCAGTGACACAATTCTGGCTGTTCCAACCAGTGAGATTTCACTGGAAATCAGTGAGATTTCACTGGTTCATTTTAAGAGAATTCGGAATGAACTCGCGGCATTTAACGGATTCAAACGGAATGAGTACGAAATGATTCAATCCCATTCGGAATGAACTTGAGACACCAATTCCGACTGAATAAGAATTAATCGTAATCGGACGGAGTCATTCGGACTGGATTCAGCTTTTACTTCGGATGAGTCCCCCAGCTAACCTGTTACCATCCTGAAAGGTTCCTGAATGATCACATGTTATCAGAGGAATTGTTACTTGTATCTCAGTCTCCTAGCAGGTAACGGCATAATCGCCGTAGTTTACTAGGGAGGCTTGTTTGCAACCGTTCCCTGTCAGACTAGTAACATGGTGGTAACAGCCGGCAGCGATCTTCATTTATACATATACATTTTGGGTCTATCCTCTATAATGTAATTTCTTTTTCGTAAGGGTTCAGCTGATAAATATCTGTTTTTTTATAAAAGCTTTGTTCACATATTATCTCCCTTTTCTGGAACTTATTTATCGTTTAATTATGTTCCTTTCCAACATTTTTGCAAAAATATTCATAATTATAATTCCGAAACGATGTATATTTTGAGGTTAAGCTGTCATTGCACGTTGCGTTTCCAAACATCACTTTGTTATAAGCATGTGATTACAATGGCGGGATAATGTTACCTGCTTCGCTTGTAATTTGTTACTACTTTGAGTGGGAAATATATTGTCACTGGGTGACCAGCATGGAAGTCACCAGTGACTGGTTTTTTTAATCTTGTTACAATTATATGACTATTCGGATTAGTAACTGTGTTAGCTGGGCCGTGCATCGGAAGCAGATTTCGCATTTATTCGTTATCGATCGAAAGGATTCGGAGTTGTTCGGATTCAAATGGACTCAATTTCATTCCGAAACTTCCACCAGGGAAAGCAGATTTCCGGAGAACATCTCGCGCGAAAAAAGATAAAACCAATAATGCCCGATCTCGAGTGTCGTGGGAACAGAAGGGAAAAGTCACCGAAAGTCCGTGTTGCCAGAGTGAGACAACGCGGTGTTCCAGCGCATTCTGGGAGCGGTACCAATTTTATCCGGGCAATTTCAGAAATTTCCCGAAAAGTTTCCCGGACATTATGGAACTGAAAAATCAGGTTAAATTATAAAACAAAATAGTTAAAAAAATGTTTTATTTTATAATTTGTATCGATTTACTGTAAAATCATTATCAACAGCCAAAACACATTATTTTTTGATATGACTTTCTGAAAAATGTTCTAAAAATTGTTCGAAGGTAATTAAATCTAATAAAAATAAATCGTCCCGGTTCGTTCCGGCATTTTTCGATTACCCGAAAAATTCCTGACAGTATTGAAATTACCCGAAAATCGGGAAATTTCCCGGTCATCGGAAACACTGCCAAAAGTGTACCATAAGTTCGGAAATATACCGAAAAGTTACGGATAAGTTACCCATAAATTTCCGATAATGTTGCGGAAATTTATGAAAACTCAACGGTAACTTCTGGTAACTTTCTGTAAATATTCCATCCACTCCCCACCAATAAAAATTACATTTCATGACATGTAGCTGCATGTAGTGAAGGCAGCTGAGCGAAAAAGCAAAAGCTAGTTCACATATTATACAACATTCTGAAAGAAATATACTTTTAGATGAATGACGTTGAAAAAGGAGGTGGCACAGCTTTCACTGACTTGAACTTTACCTTATGGCCTAAAAAAGGTAGCGCAGCAGTCTGGCACAATCTTAAACGAAACGGTGAAGGAGATGTTTTAACCAAACATGCAGCATGTCCAGTACTTTCTGGAACAAAATGGAGTAAGTTTTTTAATCTAAAATATTACAACAGAAGCCAGATTTAAATTGAAAATTTTTTTTTAACAGTTTTATGAAAAACTGGCATTTTATTTATCGTACAATTGTTAACAATTTTCGTGTATAATTATTGCAAAGAGTTCTTATAATATTAAGTTTTTTTAAAATTACAGTTGCGAATAAATGGCTGCACGAAAAAGGTCAAGAATTACTCAGGCCCTGTACATTATTGGAAAATGATTAATTCATCTGAAAGAAGTTGATTGAAAAAATAGACAATTATCAATTCTCCGAAATTGTAGAGATTGTACAAAATGTCGGAGTGGACTTCATCATAATCTTCATTAAGTTATTTTTCAACTTACGAAACGAATTTTACCCGAACAGAAAATTGTTTTTTACAGTATTTCGTATCACTAAAATGTTCTGAAGTTTTCCAGAACTACTAGTATGAAAATTCCTTGCCTGATTTCTTTTCAAATCAGGCAAAACGGTCTGCATCAGCTTGTCAGAATATTTTAGCATGAAAGTATGTTATTCTACACTCAAAATGAAGGAACACGTGTTTCATCGTTTGGCTTATAATTTTTTTTCAGGAATGGTCACACGGAAAAAAGTAGATAGTTAGATTCACTTTTATGTATTATTAACTTGAAGTTTACTTATTCGCATTGTACAAGAAACAATTCAAATAGTTTTTGATACTGAATGAGATAGTGATCTCAAAATATACAAAACCTTAAAGTCAGCATTACTACTTCAAATTGTAAGAAGAAAGCTTACTAGAACAAGTAGCTTAAATAACTATTTGAAATAGTACAGTTGAACATGTAAACTGTATGAATAACAAATTTTCATAGTGAGTAAAGAATTGTGTGTTTGACTTTTGCAAGTGAGTTCGATCTCCTCTTTCGCATTGCAATAAGCACTGTGCGAGATTGTCAGCCTTACTATTCGAAATTGTAAGTGAGTTCAGTGGCACAACTAGAAACGTGTAGGCCCCCTCCGCAAAATTTTTTAGGAGGTCCATTTGAAATTAAAAAAGAAGGACGACTTATAACTTGCTTATCAGTAAAACAACTATTAAAAATATATATATATATATATATATATATATATATATACAGGGTGTTTTTTTAAACTTGAGACATCGAAATATCTCATAAAATACGCATCCTATGAAAAAAATATCCGTAATAAAAACTTTTTATTTTCGAGGGGGAAAAGCGACTTTGAAAAAATTTACCCCACTCCCCAGGAGGCAGGAGTGGGGGTAACTTTGTAATTTTAAATGGCAACCTCAATTTTTTATCACAGATTTAGATTCTCCTTTATTGTTTTCTCTTTTATCATAATATTAGTTGAGATGATAATTATAAATAAACATAGTGAATAACTCTACTTTATACTTCAATACTGTTTTTTTGTTTTGTATAAAATTTCCAGAATTTAAAAATATTCTGAAGATTTATATAAAAAAAAACTTTTTTACATTATTTTTACTATGGAATTTTCCGCTTATGATATTTTTAATTTCTCATAGCACTAAAAATGCCTAGGGTCGTACTTGATTAAGCCACCCAGTTTCAAATATTATATTATTTGGAAGAATTTTTTTTAGTAGAATAATGCATTGTTTTCGAAGTATCATTTTTTGATGCATTAATTGAAAAATAATTTGTAATAAAATTTTAGTTCAAATTGATTTCCAATTTTATCGTAGTAATACTTTTTTTTAACCTTTTCACATTGATATTTGTAGAAATTACTATCATTTATTAAAAAAAAATATATATCTTCTCATTTTTTTTTAGATTTTTAACAACAATAAAATCTACCATACTACTGTGATATCACGATCTTTAATATTAATTTCTCGGAACCGAATAATTTTTTTGTATTTAACAGTTTTTATTCTAATTCAGCATCTATTCAATATCTATTCAGCATTTAAATTTGAATCACTATTCAACGTTTGTCTCATCTTAAAACAGTGATTTCGATTTCGCATTTGATATATTATTTCGATTTTTAAACTATTTTTTATTTATATATCAGTTATGTAAATGAATCTTGCGTTTTAAATAAAGTGAGATGATAATAAAATCAAAATAAAAATTCCAAAAATTTCATTCGAAAACATTTTTTCAAGTCTTAATTTTCAATAATACAAAATATGTACTTTTTAAAAAAAATTATAAATTTATAATAATACATATAAATTACTAATAATATATTTACTGTGTGAGTTAATACTTTTAAGCAAAATATTTTTCCCAAGCTCGTTACAAAATATCAGATATCTGTAAGAGATTAATTTAAAAAATTTGAAGTAAACATTTATTATAATTTCTTAGCTGGCCACGTTTTTCTCAGAGAAACCGCTTGACCGAGAATTTTTCAGAAAAATCTAAGCGGTTCCGTAGCTCACTTGACTAACGCGTTCGCTAGATTTAGGTTTTAGGACAGGTTTTAGGTAGTAGTTAGGTAGGGTTCGATTCCCCAGGGGGGGGCGATTTTTCAAAGCGATCGAGCGTGCGATCATATGTGTAAGACTTCTGTGCTTGCAATTGTGTAAGAAGAATCGAAAATTAAGTGCAGTAATCATTCATAAAATAATTTTTTCCTTTTCGAATCGATCGACATTTTACATCATTTTTGTTGTCGAAATTTTCGAGCTAATCTATTTATAAATCGTGTATAGAATGCGTGCATAGTATTTCAACCAAAAAACGAATATTTAAAAAATAGCTGAATCCTCAACGAAAACATATTATTGATTTTTAACAAAAAATTTGCATTTTTAACCAAAAAAGATAACATTTCTAGTAAAAGATATCAATTTTCAATAATGAAGACGACTTTTAAAACAAAAACATGAATTTTTAATCCAGAGGATAAATCTTCTGAAAAAGACGAATATTATACAAAATACATGAATTTTCAAGCGAAAAAGTTGAATTTTCAATTCAAAGATGGATTTTTGTAAGACAGTTGAATATATAATAACAAAAATGTATAACTTTTCTATAAAATAGTTGAATTGTCAATAAAATAAACTGGGAAATTAAACTTATTTCATTTTAAATCAATGACGTTACATTTACTTTAATTTAAAAAAATGCTATATCTACTGTACGGTGTATTCTAAAAATGAAGGAAGGAAAAAAGTGTGGAATCTTTTTAATGTTAGTTGAAAATTCAACTTCTTGTTTGAAAATTTAACTATTTTATTTTTTCAAAAATTTTATGTTTGAAAATTGATGGTAATAAAATAATTTCATGTATTTTAAAAAGATTTCTCAATTTTCCACAATTTTTTCATTTTTATAATACATTAACCAATAGATATAACATTTTTCTGATTTCAAGTAAATGTATAATAGTTATTGATTTAAAATGAAATTCGTCTTATTGCCCAGGTTATACTTTGGGCAATAAGTCGGGAGTGCATGCAGACGACTAAGTGCCACCTTGAATTCAGGAAATTAGACGAAAGAAAGGTCGACGCAGGTAGATTCATTTCCGTGCCGGCATTAGGACTATTGCCCGGGCATTAGACCTAATGTCATATTCGGCCTAATGCCTACGACATATACATATACATATATGCGTTACAATGCGAAATCGGCAAAGTTACTCTTCACGGAAGTAAGGCATACTACACGAAATAGTAACTCTTATTCTCGCTGAGTGTTGACGGTTACCAAGTGGTGCAGTGCATCCTACTATTTGAAATTGTTCAACCTACTCTTTTAAGAAGTCAGTTTAAATAACCTGAATGCGAAATAGTAATTTTAACATAATTCACCAACGAAAAGCTGCATTTGAATTTAAAATAGTTAGAACTATACTGGTTTAGAGAGGTCTTCTAGTGATCGTTAGAAGACCTCTCTCGAAAAAAGTGGATCGATCCACTTTTTTCCGTGCAGCTGTTGAAGATAACCTTACAATTTCATAAAAACTGCCAAAATGTTTTTCAAAATGACGCAGTTTTTTTACCAAATGTACATGTTCGATTGATTTTTCTTGCATGTGATGAGGGATTTTCAGCTCTATCGAATGATCCAAGAAAAATATCAGAATTTTCAAAATTGAAAAAATGGCGGAGATTGTTCTAAAAATTTGGAAAATGGTTTTTTTCGAAAAGACTACCTTTAAATTTTTGTTTGTGGATTGTCAATAATATGGACTACATATTTTTCAAGTTCGGCTTCTGTTGAACAATCTCTTCCTATTGAAAAATAACATTTTTCGAGAAAAAAATCAAAATTCTTAATTTTTTTAAAAACAACCGAAGAATGGAGTAAATATCAAGGAAAGAAGTTGTTTATAAATGTATTTCTTTTGAAAAAGCCTCTTTCACTTCTTTAAATATATAGCACCACATCAATTTATATACTTATTTTCTCAATCATAATTATCTCGAACCACATCCATTACGTGAATTCAAGAAGGAAGCCTCGTTTAATATGCCAGCCATCAAAGGAATTCAAAAACGTCACGTTTGTCAGGCGGTAACTGACACTGAACGCGAAAAACATTGCTACATTGCGAGAACAGCAAAACTTTCTTTCAAGAAAATCCGTTGAGCACAGACTTATTATTTTTTGAAGATACACTATCTCAAAAAGTTACTTCTTTGAATTGAAATAGTTTATTTATGAACATATGAATTATTCAATATCTTTGATTCATGTGCGATATATACAAAATAATACTCTCTGAACAAATGCTCACACTAATTATTTTTAAAAAATCCTCAACTATGAATTTTCTGACAGTACAAGAGGCGGTAATGGATCCGGATCGAGATAATCATGATTGAGTATAAATAAGTATATAGTGTATAAATTGAGGTGGTGCCATATATTAAAAAAGTGAAAGAGGCAGGCGGTAGTTTTTGAAAAAATTAACAATTTTGATTTTTTTTTCGAAAAATGTTTTTTTACAATAGGAAAAAACTGTTTACTAGAAGCCAAACTTGGAAAACATTTAGTCCATGTATTATCGACAATCCACCAAAAATAAAAAATGTTAGAGGTGGCCTTTCTGAGAAAATCCATTCTCTCAATTTTGATATTTTTCTCGGATCATTCCATAGAGCTAAAAATTCCTCATCACGTGAAAGAAAAAGCAACCGAATATGTATATTTGGTAAAAAACTGCATCTTTTTGAAGAATATTTTGGCAGTTTTTATGAAATTGTAAGGTTATCTTCAACAGCACACTATTACTGGAAAAAAAATTTTCAGCCAAACGGTGAAACACGTGTTCCTTCACTTTGAGTGTAGAATAACATAATTTAATGCCAAAAGATTCTGACAACCTCATGCAGACTTCATTGCATGATGTGAAATGGAATCAGTCCTTCATATTTTTCTAAATAATATATATGTAAAAACACACATGAAAGTTTTGTTTAGAATAATTTCTTATTTCCATATTACATTATTGCTACTTGTACAAAGAAATATTAAAATTCATAATTTGATGCTTTTTTGTAAAGAACTTTATGTAAACTTATGATTGAATGCGTCGCGTAAATTGCGAATGTTTTCAAAAGCAAATGACAGAAATCGATTATTTTTTACGTACTGTCAACTATTACGGAATTTTCTGTAATAATCTCCCTACGCCATACTTGACCGGTTACTCTCACGGAAAATTCTGCAATACTAGAAAATGTCTATTTTATACTTCCTTATATGAACCTTAACAATCTTTTGAAATATATTCGCATATTCTTCAACATGCAAATTAGTTTGAATTCATCAGCACAATCAGTGTTTCTTTTACGAATCTGGAATCTTCTTGAATCCTCTCGAATATTCTTCTGAAACAATTTTTTATCTGAAATTTTAACCATATTAATATCACATACAAATATGCAAATGCATGTATCTCTTTGATTTCTTTTTTCATTCAATTTATTATTTTTCATTATACAAAGGAATTATAATCAATATTTTAATCTACAGTTCAAAAATGCTTCTTATTCAAAGTTCAAATTGGCATTGAGAAGGGTAATCAAATTCAGATGTAAATGTATACTTGCGTCACATTATGTTGTTTCATTATTTTATATTTTATTGGTACTTATTCATTTTTCATCGTTCCGGAAACGTTTCCAAGGGGGTGTATATTTTAAAAATATACACCCCCTTGGGAACGTTCCACTGGGACCTGAGGTGAACCTTCCATTATTGTTATTTTTAACAACAATTATCTCGTAAACCGTAAGAGATAGGTAAGAATGGATGTTATTTTTGAATTTTGAGTACCGCATATACTATACTATAGTATGATAGATAAACGTTTATTTTTTAGCCTGCTGGCCTTAAAAAATTGACTTGCTTACACTTCCATATTTTACAGAATTTTCTTAAAACTAACCCTTAAAACTAACATCCTTCC
>CAKNYM010052349.1:44738-59096 GCA_932195095.1 Andricus curvator | reverse complement strand
CTATACATCTGACATGTATTTGTTGACAAATTCAGGTTTACATGCCACCCAGCGCCACCTACAACTCAGCTTACGCTAAGAAGCAGTGGGAACTAACCGAAATACACGGGCGATGCATAGGGCTGGTTGCCATTTAACGAATTTCTTCGGAGCAGATTTAATATAATCGTTTCAGCCCATTTTCAAACACAGACAATTTTTGTGCTTCAAAAATGTTAAGCTCATGAATAGGGCGTGTCGAAAAAGACGAATTCTTTATTGTGTAGGCCCAGCAGCGACAGACTTTGTCTGTGTTTGAAAAGGGCTGAGACGATTATTTTAAATCTGCTCCGAAGAAATTCTTTAAATTGCAAAATACAACAATTTAACAATAGTCGAATAAGTCCCGTTCAATGGGATATAATCAGCGAGAAAAATAATTTAAAAAAATTTGAATTTAAATTTCGAAAATCGTTGCCTATACGATCACGATGGCGCCAGGTGTCACTGCAGGTCTTACAAGTTTGATGTTTTTTGGGCATAACCTCTAACTAAACTGCAAAATGCTCTAAAAGTACAAGTTCAAATTTTCGCTCGGTGAGCATTATTTACAACGTTTACAACTAACAATTTAATTTGTAAAACATCAAATTCATAAATAATTCCCGGCAAAGATTTCAGCAACTTTGCGATATGCAAAAAAAATAGCTAAAATCAGCTTTTAGAACGCCTACACTGTAAAAAAAGTTGGTGTAATTTTACATCGTACCACGATGGAAATTATTTGATCTACGTGCGACGATGTAAGTTTACACACTTTTGTAAAAAAAAATGCAGGACGTAAATTGTCAGGGCCACATTTCAATTTTGAGGTTATGTTCGTGAGGTTATAAATTTTTAAACACTGTAGCAGGATAAATAAAGCGCACATTACTTTTCTTAGGTATCGTTATGAATAAAAAAGACATATTTTTTTATTCACATGGAACTCATCACTATTAGAGCAATATTAGAGGCTCTAAAACGTAATTTTATGATAAAGTCCAAAGTGCCATCTCTTTCTGTCAGTTTGTCGATGGGTTGTCGATTTATGTCCTGTTTGTAATTTCTCAGGATGCCAAGACGTAAGAATACTACCCGTGTATGAAATTATGCTAGATACTGCAACTTTACCAAAAAAAGTGTTACATTCAAATTTATTCACTAACGTAAATTGACTGCGTGCCACGCTGATCGAATAATTTCCATCGTCAGACATAGTAAATTTACATCGGACAGTTATTTCATACTGTTCCATGGTGTGAAATTGGAGTAGATCGTGAATTTCGGAGCGACATTGGTATATTTACCAGGTTATACATTGTAATTTAAACTACACTGCTCGTGAAATTACAATCTAATTGTAAATATCACAAAAGATTTTTTTACAGTGTAGGGACATTTCTCTCTTCGCGTAAATGACTGGGCAGTTGTCCAATTCACAAAACGTTCGCGTTTTACAATATCAGTGTCTCCATGTAGAAAACCCTTTATAGGCATTTTTTAAAATAATTTGCTGTTTTATATAAAATAATAAAGAAAATAATTTCAAAATTTTCCCCGCAAAAACACACAAAAAAATTTTATTCGATTTTTGACGGAATTCGCTTTTTTATATTTTTTGTAGAATAATCTGGTTCGCGAGTTATGAATATTTAAATAGCAGCATTCCAAGTCGAATACTTGTGCCGCGCAGCAGCTACTTAGGCAAGCAGCAGGTATTGGCATTACACAATGCACCATTGCGACGCTGCAGACATCTACGCGACTCATGGATTCGACTGTTCTTTAAATATTTCATAATAACTGCCGAACCAGATGAGTGTCCATCAAGTTTTTTTTTTAATTAAAAATTTTTTTTTTCTGTATTATTTTATATAAAACAGCATCTTGTTTTACAAAATGCCTATAAGTTTCATTATAATCAAAAAAAAGTGTCAGAAATATTACAATTAAAAAAAAAGTCGACCTCAAATTTCAAAATTGTGTAGCTCCCAGAATTTTCTAAATTTTTGAAAATTCTTTGACCAAAAAACATTACCCATAAAGTACTACAACTACATTAAGGATCATTAAAATCGATTAGATGGCTGCCAGAACTGACATTTCTGCCCTGCAAAACGTCATGTAGGATGGGGCTACTTCTACATGTAGACAACCCCATAGAAGAAAATCTCTCATTAAAAAATTCCAATCTTGTGGAAAGTTCTTTTGTATGAGAAGAAAACAACTCAAAATATCTTAATTATAAATGAAAATTTGTAAAATATGTTTTGGAAATCCTGAACTAAGGCAAAACTTTTTTCGGTTCACACTTTGTTGTACAATCAACCATTTTCAAGTTATAGCGTTGTGAAATGATTAAATTTGCAACAAAAGATTTGTTTCTTCTATCTGAGTGTCTACACGTACCGAAAAAATCCGGCCATTCGTATAGAAAGTACGGTAGAAATAGCCCTATATAATAATTGTTCTTTATGTAACGTGCAGTAATGTACGTTTTTTTTGCATTACAGTTACCCAAAAATTGTATACAGAAGTGTCAGTGTCGGTTGAATTGAATGGGGATTCAATTGAGAAGTACCAACGCAACGCAATACAGTGTCACCTTCCAAATATTAATTTTTTATTTGGTGTTATTCATAAAGCAGTTTACTTATGAATTAGTGAAATATTGTTTACTACCAGCGGTTTCTAGCTATCTAAAATGGGATTATGATCATTGTTACAGATGATGGCCCGTTATGATCATCTGACAAGGCAAGAGAAGCTCGAAGTAGATCTTGCACATAAAATGTTGGATACAGTTCAATGGTTTCTGAAAGAAGAAGAGCGACTTCCCATTAATGAAAAATCAGACTTAACGAGGTTTCGCCACTTAATACATTTCTTCTTGGAGAGAGATGATTTCGAACTGTCTCCATGGAGATACTCAGCACTTCTTCATCTTACTGCCAAGTGCGGATACGACGAAGCTTTTAAATTTTTCTTAGGGAATACACGCTTTGACATTGATTTTCATATCTCGCGAGGATTAACATATATGCATATAGTTGCAGCAGTAGGTACATGTGGAATGGTACAGGCTCTTCTAGATGAAGGTTCTGACATTAATGTTCGTGCTCAGCGCACTATCACAAAATTTACTCATGATGGCTCTCTCTCCACTATTACTACCCGCCGAGGATTTACTCCACTGCATTATGCCGCTCATACAGGAAATATGAATGTTATCGAGATGCTATTAAACAAAGGCGTAGACGCTAACGCCTCATCATACATGGGTTCGCCGCTTCACTTTGCTTGTGGACTAGCTACGGCTGATGAATTCGGTGACGAATATCATTTACTTACAAAAAAAAACTACACGGCGGGGTATTTAAATGAACACGAAGTTCATCATGTAAGAGTCGTACGACTACTACTCGATCGAGGTGCTAATATCGACGAAAAAGACCCTAAAAGAGGCAGAACTCCTTTGCAAGTAGCATGTTATAATGGCTATTTTAAGACTGTAGAGGTTCTTGCAGAACGTGGTGCCGATTTCAACACAAAGTGTCGACGAGGTTGTACCACTCTTCACTACTCCTTTTGGTACTGCAACAAAATTATAGTTAAACTCAGTTTGGAAGCCGGTGTTGACCCTAATATTAGAAACAACTCAGGTAAAGCACCGTTAGATATTTTACTACGAAAGGATATACCTATGTTTATGGATGAGATTCCTTTTTATCCTTATGAACTTTTGGTTAAATATGGCGCTGATATAAATGCCCAAGATTCTAAAGGAAATACGGTACTTCATAAAGCTTGTTCTAAGTATTATCATAAAGCTGCTAAGTATATTCTACAGTTAAGGGCGAATTTTAATATTCTTAATGAAGCAGGTTTAACACCTGTCGATTGTTGTCTAAAAGTTCCTGAAGATGGAGATGAAGTTCAATTAGAATCCCGTCGTCTAACGCTAGACATTGTTTATGCTTACATAGTTGTAGCTTTAAATAAAAAAGCCAACGAGGAACTTTTGAATAAAGTAAAAGGCGATGCGGCATTAACCGAAATTTATGATAAGTATGATCAAGAAATACAAATCTTGAAAGAAAAGATCTTCTGCTCAAGCAGCATTTCTTACTTTGATTTATTGAAGGCTGATAAGAAACAATTGGCAGCATTTTTCAGAAACAAAGATATAATGCCGGTGTTGGAGACTGAAAACTATAAGTTAAAGTTTCCATTATACGCTATTTATTTAGAAGATTGCATTAAAGAAGGAAAGATCAGACGAGATTTAGTTCAACGAGACGCTGCCTTTTTGAAGAAAATAATTAAAAAGAACTTACCAATCTTGATTACTGATATGATTTTTAACAAGTTGAACATAAAAGACTTGGAGACCTTTGACAAAGCGTTCCAGTTCTAGTTATCGTCGACTGAATTTAAACAATATTATGTTATACCTTGACTTATGCGGTGTGCATAACATTTATTTCCAAGAACGATATTTTTGTAGCAGTGGAATTATAATACTTATACTACACAGAAGAAAAAGTTGAAGATTTGTAATAAGTTCGGAAGTTACTCGCATTTATGGAGGATGACAAAACCTACTGTAGATTTTTAAATCAAATTTTAAGATTACTATTGCATTGTATATAATTGTCGTCAAAATATGAATATTCATGTTTACATGATGTAATTTTCAAAGCTGATAATAAATGTGTTTATGATGAAACAATATTTTCCTTGAAACAACAGTAGCTAGTTAGATTTTAGTTTTTATGGAAAATCTTCACGCTCGATTGTTAAAACATTTTTTGATAAAGTGGCATATTTTTAAAAAGTGAAAGGATTGCTATTGAAAAGTAATGTTTAGCATATTCCTTGGTAAAACGAAAGTTTTTTTCTGACAGTACATCACAAGTTAATTCGTTTATTAAATGATCCCGCACTTTCTTTATGGACATTATGGACTACGATTACATTGGCCCTATTTGATATATCATCGACTGCTCCTATTTAAAAATCAGTAACTCGATCGTCACGGCTACCAATAAAAACGTAAATAACCACCACCTGCGTTAATAAAAATGGCAGCTTACGATTAGCTTCAATATTGTCGTTATTCGCTATTCTTGTCAATAAGAATGTGACCTGCGTTTTTAATTACGCAGGTGGTGGTTAACGCTTTTATTGGTAGCCATGACGATTTACTGCTTTTTAAATAGAAGCAGTCGGTATGTTGTATTAAAACTACGACAAATACCAAATTGGGCCAATTCAACCGTAACTGTACAAGGATAACAGGGTTTACATACAAACATTTTCAATTTTATCAAGACGAATTTTTTTCCACACCATTTTCAGACTGTAGTTGAAAATTCATATTTCCTGCACTACGTTCAACCAGCGCGAAGAGTAAGATTCAATAATACCTTGTAATTCACTTTGAAATCCAAACATTCAATTAATTTTCATAAAATAATCCACATTATTCAAAACATTATTTCAAACAGTCCGCCAAAATCCCGCCATTTTCTCTGAATTATCGTCTGCTACGAGCAGTCAAAGTGGCATTTATTTCTATTTTCTATACATTTCTAAGAGCTTAAGTATGATTATAAATATAATAGAAGGCTCGAGTTCTTATTTGAACTACTTCTTTTAAATGAAACACGTTCTGCTTGTTAAAAATTAACTGATGATTAACGCAGTGTTATTGAAGCGAGCACCGAGGTGGGTTTATACCGCGCTCCTGATTGGTCCAGCTTAAATAATTAATAACTCAAAAACTAAAACTTCAAATGATTTTTAGAAAAGGAATTTTATATTTATTTGTTAAATTTTTATACAGCCATAGAAGTCCGGACACTTGAATCTGCGACACCCTGTATAATAAGCCTAAATCTTGCAACAGCGAAGCCTCTTCCGGGATGGCGAAAACTTTACAGAGATAATAAGAATCGTATAGTTGCCCCGCACCGTGCCGGCCCTGCGCTGTTCTGTACTTTCATTGGAAGCTTTTGCGCAGTGCACTTCAAGCATATTATAGAAAACACCGTTAACATTTATACTTTAATTAAGAAAATAGAATTAATATAAATGCCGTAAGAATATTCTTAACGATTTTCTGAAAATTAATAACTAATTTTGCAACTTTATATCAGTTTTCCATTTTTCAGTGTAGAGATTATGATGCGCTCTGGGCTTCTGCGCATATCGAATGGAGTTATAACTTAGAATTTGCTCTGGGCTTGCGCAGAAGTACTTCCACCTCTGGCGTCTCATTACACTCCGCAGTCGACATTAACAAACGTTGGTAAACGTTTAGTGATTCGCTTCGTACGGCGTTCAGAGCACAGATAAGAATAAAGATTCGAGTAAACGTAATGGCATCCCAGATTATGAATGTAAGTACAGAAATTTTTAGTTTTAATATTGTTCTAGAATTATATTTATATTATACGTATATATATATATATATATATATATATATTTTATTATATTATATATATTATATTTTTTTGAATTTTTAAAATTTACCTAATTTGTGTCTGCATCAGAAGTATTAATTAATATTAACGCTTTTCAATTAATAAAATGTATTTTTTCAAATAATTGTCTATATCGGCTTATATAATTCATTCATATATTTACGTATTATTTTCGTCACCAAAATTACCTTCAATGACGAAGAAGCGATTTATATTTTGAGTGGCGTCACTTTGCGAGGAGGATGAATGGACACACATATTTCATACCAACATTAAACATTTTTTAAATCGTAAGCAGTACTTTTTTTTGAATAGCAGTTTATATACAGAGGGGAAAACTGTTTAGTAATTTTGACATAAAATGAAATTTTAGAATGTTCAGGTTAACGCTTATTTACACCTGCGTTGGAAAAACTCTCTTCCTCTCACTCTAGCATGTGACAATAGCATATGCTTATCTCATTCTAGAAACTTTCCAAAGAAAATATCTGGAAAGTTTTTTTTTAATAGCATAGCTTATACAGAGGGGAAAACTGTTTAGTAATTTTGGCATATATACAATTAAATTTTAGAATGTTCAGGTTAAAGTTAATTTACACCCCTGTTGGAAAAACTCTCTTCCTCTCACTCTAGCATGTGACAATAGCATAAGCTTATTTCATTCTAGCAACTTTCCCAAGAAAATATCTGCAATTTTTTTTAAATAGCAGTGCTTATACAGAGGGGGAAACTGTTTAGTAATTTTGGCATACAATCAAATTTTAGAATGTTCAGGTTAACGCTCATTTACACCTCTGTTGGAAAAAACTCTCTTCCTCTCACTCTAACATGTGATAAAATAGCATACGCTTATCCCATTCTAGAAACTTTCCAGTTATTTCCCTCGGAAAGTTTCTAGAATGATAAGCTTATGGCGCTTTTGCTGTTGTCACATGTTAGAGTGACATATTATATTTTTATTTAAAAAAGGAGTACCGCTTATTAACGATAAAAATTATTTCATTCTAGTATTTATTTAGGAAAATGAGGCGATTGAATTTTAAGGTTAGAGCTTGAATCCAACAGCTTTAAGGGTGTTGAAACCGCAGGACTTAGCCTCAAAGTGGAATTGCCTCAGTTTACTCCATAAATATTATAATTGCATATTTTTTTAGATAATTAAGGCCTGTTCCTGTTATTAATCAAATTTGTATATTTGCATTGAAAAATTGACTAATGTCTATAGTTCTTGTGTTAAACCTTTTTTTTAATGCTCGGGTTAGAGTAAAAATAACGTTTTACACAAAAACTTGGATATTAGCCAATTTTTCGCTCCGAATTCAGATTTGATTGAAAAGAGGAACAGGCCCTAATTATCTAACAAATATGTCATTCTAGTATTTATGACGTAAAATGAGGCATATCAATTTGAGACATTTGAGATTGGGTCCTCGTTCCAACGCCCTTAAGGAGGTGCGAGCAATGAGTAAATCCAAGAGTCTTTAATGTTCTTGGAATATGTTAGGCTTGTATTAATTCCGCGTCAGTTTGCAAAGTGTAATAATTTTTTACCACCTTTTGTAGAAAATATAGACCTTTAAGTAAACATTGTGCCTACGGACCTATCCTAACAGAATCGTATATATCGGAGATTTCTGTTCAGTTAAACTTTCAAATAAATAGTCTAATTAGCTAACACACGGTTATTTTTCTTATAAAAAAGATGAATTTTCGTCACAAAAAAAATTCTCGAAGAAACATGTAAAAGTTAATATTTCAACCAAATAAGGTTCCAATTTTAACCCAAGCAAGGTTAAATTCAACCAAAAAAGATGATTTTTCAACAATATATAGTTGAATCCACAGAATAGATTAATTTTCATCCAAGCAGTTGCATTTGTAACCACAGAGAATACATTTGCAATCAATAGGATTAATTTTTTACGCAAAAAGACCAATTTTTAACAAATTACATGAATTACAAAAAATAAATTCAAAATTGTCCATTTTCAACCAAATAGTTTAGTCTTCATCTAAAAAAGATTAATTTACAATCAAAAGTGCAACAGTTAAATGTTCAGTTAAAGCAAATAATTTTAAGCCAAGAAAGGAACGAAGTGTCAACCAAAAAGATGAATTTTCAAGCTAGAATGAAATGAATTTTCAACCTGGAACATTAATTTTGTACCGAAAAAGACCAATTTTCAACAAAATAATACAAATATATGAATTATGAACCAACTAGTTCAATTTTCAAATGAAAACGTTTCACACTTCTGATGTCATTTTTAAATATTATAAGCTGATGTAATGAAGTGGCGGGATAGATTTTTATACTCAGAATAGATAACATTTGAAATTAAAAAATAAATTCACGAAACCAAATAAGAATAATTGTCGCCATTCAAACTTGAAGGATTTTACATTTTAAACATTCCAAATAGATCAATTTAAGTTATATACAAATTAAATGAACCCAAACTTCATTTAAAACTTAAAAATTTTCAACTTAGAATTATATAAGAGCACTATAAGACATTTCCATTGTACGGATTTTGGAAGCAATTTTAGTTTTTTTTGTTATCATGTTGGTATGCCTGTTGGCGGTCAAAACATTTCATGATTCACATTCCCACAAAATTGGCGTCCTCATGCGACGTGCCGCACTGCACGTCAATTTTCATCAAGTTGAGTTACACCATTTCAATTTTAATTATTATATATTAATCGGTGTGTTTCTAGTTTATTATTCTTTACTTTTAGATAGACCCTCCTACTTAATCATAAGTTTTCTGATTAAATATATTGGATTTTCATATAGAAATCTCCGATTTATATGACTCTGCTACGCTAGGTCCATTAGGCAAATATTTATTTGAATCTTTATATTTTCTACAAAAGGTGGTAAACAATTCTTATATTTTGCAAAATGACGCGAAATTAATGGAAGCCTAACCTGTATCAAGGACATTAGAAAATCTTGGATTTTACTCGTTGCATCTTTCTCCTTAAGGGCGTTGGAACGAGGGGCAACCTCAAAATTGAATTGCCTCAGTTTACTCCATAAATACTAGAATTATATATTTTATAGATAATTAGGGGGATTTGATTCAAAACAGGAATAGGCCCCAATTACATAAAAAAAATGTTATTCTAGAATTTATGTTGTAAACTGAGGAATGCCCTTGAAATATGTTAGGCTTGTATATAGGCCTTTGGTATAAAATATAAACGTTTAAATAAACATTGTGCCTTATGGACCTAGCCTAGCAAAATCGTATAAGTCGGAGATTTCTATTCGAAAATCCAAGATATTTAATCAGGAAAAGTTATGATACAGTAAAAGCGCCTTTCAAATATAGTAAAGAAAATAAAATGAAAACTCACTGCCGATTAATTAAAAGTCATAAATTCACTTTTTTCTTTGAAGATTCATCTCTTTGGTTGACAATTTAAGTGTTCCATTCTTTGTTGAAAATTTATATTTTTTAGTTAACAATTCATCTATTTGGTTGAAAATTCATCTTTTTCAGTTGAAAATTAAAATGTTTGATTGAAATATGTATTTTGTTGATAATTCGTCTTTTTGGTAGAAAATTAATCTTCTTGGTTTAAAAGTCAACTTTTTTGTTAAAAATTCATGTATTTTGTTGAAATTTCATTTTATTTTTGCTTCAAAATTCATCTTTTTTGTTGAAAATTCGTTTCTTTTTGGTTTAAAAGTATTTGCTTTTATTAAAAGTTTAACTATTCACTGTTTAGTTTATAATTTTTTTTTTATTTGCAAATTCAAATTTTAGGTTGAAAGTTGATGTATTTTGTTAAAAATTCCTCTCTTTTGGTAGGAAATGAATCTTCTTGAAAGTTCAACTATATGGTTGAAATTTAATATTTTTTTTTAATTGGTCTTGCTTCAAAATTCATCTGTTTGGATAACAATTATTTCCTTTAACTGAAAATTTAGCTGTTGCATTTTTAATGTAAAGTAACCTTTTTAGTTGAAAATTAAACTATTTGGTTGAAATTTAACTATTTTGAAAAACTTTTTCTTTTTTATCATCTGAAAATGTAACTATTTCATTTTTTGTTGAAAATTGATATTTTTAATCTTTTTTGATTGAATTCAGCTGTTATTGATTTCAAATTGAAACCTTTTTTGGTTTAAATATTAACTATTACAGTTTTCGTTGAGAATTAATTTTTTTCTGGTTGAAAAATCAAGTATTTGGCCGTAAATTAGTTTTTCCCCTCGAAAATATATATTTTCGTGTTCAAAATTCAACTCTTCTGTAGCAAATCCAAATTAAAGTACCTGATTACAGCTTGACTTTTTTGTTAAAAATTCATATTTTTTGTTGAAAATATAACAATTTTGTAAGAAAAATAAACTATTTGGTTAGCAATTAGACTATTTATTTGAAAGTTTAACAATTTTTTTGGAATTCCGTTTTTCTTTGTTACAATTAATTTTTGTAAATCTAAAGTTCATCATTTTGATTGAGGATTCAATTATTTTGTTATAAATTTGTCTTTTTTAATTGAATTGAACTGGTTGAAAATGTATTCTTTTTGGTTAAAAATGCAAATGCTTGGTTTAAAGTCAATCTGTTGAACTATTTTAATAATTAAAATATTTATATTATTACAATTTTTTTTCAATTTATTTATTTTTATTATTTCTATAACAATTTTATTGATATCTTTGAGATTAAAAAATATACAAAAAAAATATTATTATAATAAATAACAAAAATTATTAAAATAAATCATTGTGTTAACAATTCGACTATTTATTTGGAAATCTGACTGTTTTTTGTTAGAAATTAATTTTGTAATTGAAAGTTTAACTAAATTGTATTTTTGGTTGGAAATCTATCTTTTATAAGTTGAAAATTCAACTATTTTGTACAAAATTCATGTTTTTGTTTGAAAAGTCGATTTGAGTAAAAAAATTCTTGTTTGCTGAAAATTTATTATTTTGGATGAGGATTCAACTATATTGTTACAAATTCGTCTTTTTTTAGTTGAATGCAGTTGGTTGAAAATTCAGCTATTTTATAAATTCATCTATTTTGTTAAAATTTCAATATATCTTTCAGGGTAGAAAAGTCATCTTTCTTGGTTGAAAATTCAGTTTTCTTGGTAGAAAATTCATCTCTCTTGGCTGAACATTAACTTTATTCTCGAAAATTCAACTGTCTTGATAAATGCATCTTTTGGTTTGGAAATTCAACATTTGGTTGAAAGTTTAACCACTGCATTTTTTTTTGTGTCGATAATATTGGTCTGTATCGACACGGATTTAAATTTTATTTGTTGAGAGAAATTTCACTTAAAGTGTTACGTAATTATTCAATTATAACATTTGAATAACATAGTTATGCCTAAAATTATAGAAATCAATAATTTCCCAAATTCAATCATTTCCCACTCCCTTTTAATCTTCTCAGAGAAATGTCTCGTGGACTTGATAGTAATTTCATATTCATTTCAGAACATGGACGTGTTGGATGTTTCCACTAAACTTCAAAAAGACCTGGAAGAATCTCTACTCTCAAGGATTTTGAATGCAGTCGAAATATTTATGAAGGAAGAAGATAGACTCCCAAAGAATGGGGAGGACGACAGTACCACCAGATTTCGGGACTTGATCAATTTTTTCCTGAGCCAGAAGAAGGATTTCGATATCCTGAGTCCAAATTATGCAACACTTCTCCATTTTGTTGTTAAACACGGGGACAATAAGAGCTTCAAGTCTCTTTTGGACAGCAAAAGCAACTTCGATGTAAATGCTCACAACTCAAAAGGGACAACATTGATGCATGTTGTTGCCATAAATGGTACTTGCGTAATGATGCAGGAACTTCTGGATCGTGGTGCCGATATTAATATCCGAACCGGACAAAATGACTCGCTACATAGTTTATCCTTTAATAATTTATCGTTTAATATTGTATCATTTAATAATAACGATGGTGAAATCGAAGGATATACTCCTCTTCATTGTGCAGCTTATGCGGGAAATTTTGATGTTTTGCAAATGCTTCTGAACAAAGGCGCAGACATAAACGCGCTATCCTATTACGGCACGCCCCTTCATTTTGCTTGTGGTGAAATCAATGGTAACCTTGAACACGATTATTTGCTGAAAAAGAAAAGCTATTGGTCAGAAGATAAAAAAATTAGTGATGTTGATCGTGCCAAACTTGTACGAATGCTTCTTGATCGGGGTGCACGTGTTGATGTGACAGATTCAAATAGGAAAACTGCACTCCAAAGGGCCTGCTTTAATGCTAATATAAAAATAATAGAGGTTCTTTTAGATCATGTTGCCCCGATTTAAACACAACGAGGCACATATGATATCAATTTAAGTAAATATATATCACAGAATTTATATATTAACATTATTTTAGATATGTCAGTTTATACTTTCTATTCAATTTTTCTGTGATATGAAACTTGTGAGTGATTTTTATCTGTGAGTTAAATTATATATTTTTACTTCGCAAAGAAAATATTTCGATGTAATGTGATTTTGAACCTAAGCTAAAGTGTGGAAATATTATGTCTCAGTTTTTTACATTTTTTCATGGTAACGAATTGTTGTACCATTTCTAAAAAAAGGCCCGAGAGTAGTATTGATAGTTTTATCATTTGTTGTAAGGATTTAAAAGCACTGTTGATAATTTTTATCAACCGTGAAAAGTATAAATTTTATATGCAAAATTAGAATGTGAGCTTATAATATGTGTGCCTATATATAAGCATAGAGTTTTATTATAAAGGAAAAGCGATGATGTCAATGGTCTGATATTTTTTAAACAATTAATTACTGAAAATACTGACATAAGAGTAGCTTTACGTAAGAATGTCGAAAATTGATAATGTAAAGATAAAATGTATAATATTTTGTTATTGTAATAGTCCTATTATGAGACAATACATGTAGAGAGAATTTTGGGATTGTAAATTTTCTTTCGATTTTACGCCCGGGAAACAATGATCTTGAAAAAGGAAAAACCTTTTGCTATGACTTCGTCCAGACAATTTACTGGGAGTTTCCAATTTTTTACAATGGAAAAATAGGTTTTTTCTTTTTAATACTTATAAGATAAATTATATATTTTTTGATAGTGTAATAAGCCGGAAATTTTTGTCGCGTAATTTGTAATGATATCGAAGGAATAATAAAATGTGATTTTTGATTAAAAAATGGTATTTTTATTTATGAGCTATAATAAACACTTCAGTTTTTATACCCTTATATAATTTTGAAATAATTACTGAATATTCCACATGGGTAGACAGCTCGAATTATGCATATAATCAAAGAAAGTGACACATTTCCTTATTTCAGCTACATGCGATTTTATCTTAAAAAATGGATAATTATATTAATCTTCGACTTAATTATTATGAACGAATGTCTTGTAGAAGACAATTTTTCTCAGCGTTTTTAAAATGATTACAACTTTTGATCATCTTTACAATTTCTATAATTTGAAATAATGTTTTTGAGTGCGCAATTCTGAAAAAGTTTAATTTTTAAGGGTGTTGGATAGATCGGACTTGGAATTTTTTTTTCTAGGCATGGCACTGACTCCATATATATTTTTTCCCAAGCATTTGAGAACGAAAGAAAGAAAACTTGTCAAATATCCGGGGTTTTGCGAGATCCTGGGATCAACAAAATTCATAGGAATGAAGCCTTTTGCTGAGGCAATCATTATTTCCACGGAAATTATAAATTTTGCGAAAGGGAGAAATCTGCGGATAGCAGAAGACAGCATTTGAACGGCGAGAACCGTTCGCAAATTTATTTTTTTACTCACAATTCTGACATCACAGAAGCATTTTCGGAGGTCCT
>CAKNYM010052349.1:0-44338 GCA_932195095.1 Andricus curvator | reverse complement strand
AGGACCTCCGAAAATGCTTCTGTGATGTCAGAATTGTGAGTAAAAAATAATTTTGCGAACTGTTCTCGCCGTTCAAATGCTGTCTTCTGCTATCCGCAGATTTCTCCCTTTCGCAAAATTTATAATTTCCGTGGAAATAATGATTGCCTCAGCAAAAGGCTTCATTCCTATGAATTTTGTTGATCCCAGGATCTCGCAAAACCCCGGATATTTTACAAGTTTTCTTTCTTTCGTTCTCAAATGCTTGGGAAAAAATATATATGGAGTCAGTGCCGTGCCTAGAAAAAAAAAATTCCAAGTCGGATCTATCCAACACCCTTAAGGCCATGAAATTAAAGTTATTTAGCTTAAAAACTTTTAATTCGAAATGATTTGTTTTGAAGTTTCTTAATTTTGGGTTATGCTAGTTTTGCAAACCAGCTGAAACTTATTTGAAAATGCTTGTTTTAGAATTATTAAATTTGAACTTAATCAGTTTTAGAGGTTTCCAATTTTTTAATTTCACTATGTAAAAGCAAGCATTCGGTGGGTTTTGTGCGGATAATATATCGTCTTCAACGATTTTTGACTTAATATTAATTTAAAAAAATGTCCTATAAATAAAAAAATTTAATCTTGAAAATCTTGTTTTAATTCATCATATCTAATGAAATTCCTTTTGATACTCCTTTAAATAATCAGGGTGGCCGCTCACCCGGAAGATTTCCCGTATTTCATAATTCGCGCGTTTTATAATTTTTGAAAGTTTCCAATTAGAAAACATCATTTTCAAAGTATTTAGAATAATTAAACTTTAAAGGCTCACAATATTTAAAATTCTGTAATTTTGAACGGTGAAAATGACAGTGATTTTTTTATGACAGACATCACATTTTTTTAGTAAAGAAATCTATCTTGTTTTTGAATGTCACTTTATATGATATGACACTTGTTAATCATATATGTATCGTATTTTTAAAATTTCTATAATTTAAAATTATAGTTTTGAAGGCGCAACTATAAAACAGTTTAATATTTGAGGCCTTGAAACTAAAGTTTTACTTTAGATTAATTTCTGGAGGTTTCGAATTTTTAATTTTACAATATTGTAGTTTCAAATTCAAAATGTCAGGACCATTTCGCTATTAAATATTTCAAAGTTTCATATTAAAAGCCTTGATAGTTTTGAATTCAATAATTTGAGATGGGAATATAAAGCAATTTCAAATTGAAAAGCATAAAGTTGTACAATTTCGAAAAATGGAATCATATCACAGCAATCTTGTGTTATTGTATTCTTTATTTTAATTTTCAATGCGATATCTTAAAATTGTCCCCAAAATATTTCTAAATCCTTTGAAATAGCTCTTGAAAATTCCTGAAAATATTTTAAAATTCTTGAAATCTATTTAAAATATTTTCAAATCATTGAAATCCTTTAAAATCCCCAAATTCTTGTGTGCAAATTGTTTGAAATCCATTATAATATGATAAAATCTGTTCAAATCCCGTGAAATTCTATGAAATCTGATATTTCCAGAAATCCTCGGAAATCTTATAAAATCCTTTGGAATCTTTTAAAATATATTAAAACCTTATAGGTCTTATAAAATACGAGCGTTCCCTTGGAAATACCTAAAATATTAAAAAATCCTTTGATATCGTTTTAAAATACCTTGCAATTATTTCAAGCGCTTGAAAATTCCTGGAAATCTTTTAAAATACCATACAATTCTTGAAATCTATTGACAATATTTTCAAATCATTGAGATCCTTTAAAATCCTTAAATTCTTGTGTATAAATTGTTTAAATCCATTAAAATATGATAAAATCCGTTCAAATCCCGTGAAATCTGATGATATTTCTAGAAATCTTCGAAAATCTTATAAAATCCTTTGGAATCTTTTAAAATATACTAAAACCTTGTAGGTCCTATAAAATACTTCCGAAATTCTATGAAATTCCTTAAAACCGCATGCAATTTTTTTGATTCCTTGAAACCATTAATATCCTTGGAAATTCCTTCAAATTTTTTTAATTTGTTGAACGTTCCCTTGGAAATACCTAAAATATTTTTAAATGCTTTGAAATCGTTTTGAAATACCTTGCAATTATTCCGAGCGCTTGAAAATTCCTGGAAATCTTTTTAAATACCCCAAAATTCTTGAAATCTATTGAAAATATTTCCAAATCATTGAAATCCTTGAAAATCCCTCAAATCTTGTGCACAAATTGTTTGAAGTCCAATGAAATTTGATAAAATCTGTTCAAATCCGGTGAAATTCTATGAAATCTGATGATATTTCCCAAAATCCAGAGAAATTGATTGAAATACCTTGAGAACTTTTAAAATCCTTAAAAATTATTGAAATCAACGGAAATCTTATAAAATCCTTTGGAATCTTTTAAAATATCCTAAAACCTTATAGGTCCTATAAAATACTTCTGAAATTCTGTGAAATTATTTAAAACCGCATACAATTTTTTTGATTCCTTGAAAGCATTAATATCCTTGGAAATTCCTTCAAATTTTTTTAATTTATTGAACGTTCCCTTGGAAATACCTAAAATATTTTGAAATCGTTTTAAAATACCTTGCAATTATTTTAAGCGCTTGAAAATTCCTGGAAATCTTTTAAAATACCCTGAAATTCTTGAAATCCATTGAAAAGGTTTTAAAAGGATTGAAACCCTTTAAAATCCCTCAATTCTTGTGTACAAATTGTTTAAAATCCATTAAAATGATAAAATCTATTCAAATCCGGTGAAATTATATGAATTCTGATTTTTCCCGAAGTCCCGGAAAATTTAAAATCCTTTAAAATTACTGAAATCTTATAAAATCCTTTAAAATGTCCCAAAACCTTATAGGTTTTATCAAATACTTCCGAAATTCTATGAAATTCCGTAGGACTGCATACAATTTTTTTGATTCTTTAAAATTGTTAAATCTTTCAAAAGTTCTCTTGAAAATACCCCAAAATATTTGTACATTCTTTGAAAACGTTTAAAATATCTTTAAATTTTTTCAAGCACTTCAAAATTCCTGAAAATCTTTTAAAATGCTTTAAAATTCTTGAAATCTATTTAAAATATTTTCAAATCTTTTAAATCCCTCAATTCTTGTGTACACATTGTTTGAAACCATTCAAATATGATAAAATCTGTTCAAATCCGGTGAACTTCTATGAAATCTGATATTTCCCGAAATCCAGGAAAATTTATTGAAATACCCTGAGAGTTTTTAAAATCCTTTAAAATTATTCAAATTCTCGGAAATCTGATAAAATCCATTGGAATCTTTTAAAATATCCTGAAACCTTATAGGTCCTACGAAATTATATGAAATTCCTTAAAACCGTATACAATTTTTTTGATTCCATAGAATCATTAAAATCTTTGGAAATTCCTTCAACTTTCTTAAATCTCTTGAAAGTTCCTGGGAATCCTTGGAAATACCATAAAATCTTTCAAATCGATTAAAATACCTTTAAATTTTTTCAAGCACTTGAAAATTCCTGAAAATCTTTTAAAATTCTTGAAATCTATTGAAAATATTTTCAAATCTTTGAAATCCCTCAATTCTTGTGAGTAAATTGTTTGAAGTCCATTAAAATATTTTAAAATCTGTGCAAATCCTGGGAAATTCTATGAAATCTAATTATATTACTTGAAATATTTGAAGTCATATAAAATTTTAAATTCCTTAGAATTAGTGAAATCCTCGAAATTCTGATAAAATCCCTTGGAATCTTTTTCAATATTCTAATCTTATAAAACCTAGGAAATTCTTCGAAATTGCAGGAAGTTCTTCAAAACAGCATGTTAACTGAAATACCGCTGCCAAGTACTATGGATGTTTTCACTATAGGTCTATTTATTTGTGCTCATTTTATGAGCATTTTGCTTTCTCGTAGGTATCAAATGAATTGGCTTCCTAATAGAAGGAGGTTTTTCCCTAACAAAATAAAAAAATGGATACTTTCACTATTTTTCAAGCTCATGTTTCTGAGTAACCGGAAATCTTATTTTAACAAAATCAGAGATCCCAGCAAAATGTCAATTGATGTGTTTTGTTACAATGAACAACTTTTTAACTTACGGTAGTGTTATATTCCGAATTAAAACCAACGCTTTTTTCGTAGAAACAATGTATCTTTTTTTAAACTTTCTAAGTAGCTAATAATTAATCAAGAATGTTCATCGAAAGTTCGTCAATATATAGGTCAATCCACGCGTCTCGAAGACGCGAACAATTAAATCAAATGCAGTATTGCTATATTCCCAACATAAAAAAATCCTCTTTCAAGCAAGGAACTGCTGCAAAAGTTAAAAAGACACTTATGTCTGTTCAGCTTCGAATGTAGAAAAACAACGAGAACGATTTTGTTTCGAAAAAATATTATGGAATTCATTTTTTATAAATCTTTCCAAATCATTCATACAAATTGATGAATATTTTTCACATTCTGTGAAAAAATTTACATTTTTCATTACTTGCACTAAGAAAATCGACACGCGGCTTTTTTATCTGTAAAATAACTCGACCTCCATTGGATTGAAGACGGAGCCTCGACGCTTTTAAAAGTTAAAACGACCGCGTGAGTCGAAATACGCTCGTTCTGAGTTGTATTGTCATATCAGGTGTTAGAGGCCAAATAGAACTTTTTAGTGACTTACGGTTTTATCCTGCAGAGATTTAACAAGTTTCAGTCGCAAAAAAACTTTTTATCTAATCAAATCTATTTGTTTTTCAGAATGCTCGTTTGCGTATGACAGATGCATTGTTCTTTTGGTATTGATTGATGTGAAAATCTCGTTTTCGTCAAAAATGTGACATAAGTCTCTTTTTAACTTGTACGGCAGAATAATTTTGTTGAAATATTTAAAAACAATATTCGTTGGTTATGAAAGGTTCTTAATTTGGACAATCGATGCATCTCGAAGACGCGAACAATTATATCATATATATTACGGTTGTATTCCCGATATTAAAAAACTTTCCCTCATATAAACAATTTTTTTTTAAATTTATAAAGCGGTATTGCTAGATACACATCATTCTATGTGTCTCGAAGATGCCAACAAACATGTCAGAAACAGTACTGTAGTATTCCTAATATGAACAAAGTTTTTCTCATACAAACAGAATACACAAAAATTTTTGAAACTACATCAATCGGTACTGGTGGGTCATAAAAGATTCGACAATAAGTCAATCGATTCGTCTCAAGGACGCGAACAAATACACCACTTAAAGTATTGTCGTATTTTAAATATAAAAAAAAGTTTTTTTCATATAAACATAATGAACCATTTTGTTGAAACTTCATAAATCGATACTGGTAGGTCATAAGAGTTTTAATAATAGGTCGATCAATGAGTCTCAAAGACGCGACAAAATATGCTAGATATCGTATTGTTGTATTTTGAATATCAAAAAAGTTTTTCTCATATAAGCAAGGTAAATTTTTTTGTTTGAAATCTCTTAACGCGAAAAAAAACTACTTGTAAATGGCCGATCTAGCTGAAAATCCTATCAGAACTGAATATTCAATCGGAGCCACAATTCATCCAAATTTCAGGATCGTAGCTATTTTACTTTTTGAGATATGGTGAACAGAAAAATGTCAAAAAATTATATTTCAAAATTTAAGTCAGGAAGCAATTATCTTCAAATCTTTGAAAGACTGAATTCCCTTAATTATTGGGAAATTCTTTGCAATTTATATCAATATTATGAAGTGTTTAGAATTTTTTATAATTATTGACATCCATTAAAAATCACATAAAATTATAAAATCCTCTGAAATCTTTAACATTCTTTGATGTCCTTTGAAATCATTAAAAATAGGCTGTGGTTAATCGTCCCGAAAAATTGGGGGAGTTGGAAAAGGGGATGGACTAGTCGTCCCGAAAATTCGGGACGACTAGCCAAGCTTATGAAAAACACTTCACTACTCATACCGAATTTCGGGACGACGAGACACTCCGTTAAAAATATCCTAATACCCTTTAAATTCTGATCTCATAAACTTTGCTTTAATCTCTGAAAAGCCCTTGAAATCTTTGAAATGATATTAAATCCCTTAATTAATTAAGAAATGTTTTGAGCATTCATTAAAATAATTATAATACTTGCAGATTATACGAATTCTCTAGCATTTCAGGCCGTTTTTGAAAGCCAAGTTTTACGAATAAATAATAATCTCTCAACACAAACCCTCGAAAGAAACTAGGGTAAAAAACGCCGCCAAATAATACATTCTTACTAGCATTAAATAATGTATTTAATGCTAGTAAAAATGTATTTTTTTATTTGTAAATTATTTACTGTAATGTAAATTATTTTCTTGTTGAAGTATATAATTTCTTCAACATGAATATATCGATACGATGAGTTTTTGTGTATAGTTCACATTCTAGTCATGGTAAATTTTGCGTTGAATACCTTAAAAATTCGTATTTTCGTGTAGAAAATGCATTCCGCTGATTGAAAATGAAACTAGGTTATTGAAAATTAATTTATTTTCTTGAAAATTCGTCTTCTTTTGTTCACAAAAATTGTTCTGTTTGGATTGAAAATGTCATTTTTTTGTTGAAAATTCAACTGTTTTGTAATTAATTAATTTAAATGAAAATGTAGTTACTTAATTTTTGGTTTCAAATTAATCATTATTTAGTAGAAACTTCATGAATTTTGTTAAAAATTCTTAATTTTGTGTAGAAAATTCATTACTTTGGTTGGAAATGTAACTATGGGATTGAAAATTTATATTATTTATTGAAAATTCGTCTTCCTTTTTTCACAAAAATTAATCTATTTTTATTGAATATGAAATTTTTTTTGAAAAAATATGTCCCTTTTTGTAACCTGAAGATATTTAAAGGAAAGAACCTCAGCTTCTTTCAGATAAGAAAAAAGAACCCTTAGCTCGAAAAAAGTCTACGCTATATATAAACTTGTTGAATGAATTGATGGATTAACAATTATTTTATTATAAATTGCAAATACTTTAAATTGAGAAGAGTTTGAATGCTTTAATTTTGAACTTAATTAGAATTTTTTGAAATTTATACAAAAATTACATTTTCTGGATTTGGTTAATGGAACAGTTATTTAACTTTTTTTAAATTTTCTTTCACATATCTTTTCTCGTTCCGTTTTAGAGAAATTTATATATTTACTTCTCTATAAATTAAAAAAAATACATCTTTTAATAATGCTAATTTTGCATTTTTTCACAATTAATAAGTAGTGTAAGTCAAAACTATGTTTTACGATAAAAAATAGCGTGATTCTTTTTGGGATGTAGGTGCAACACAATTTTTTTTAGTTTTAATATCCATTAAACCCCTGTACATATGCTTCACAACATACACGTCGTCATTCCGGAAAATAGTGTTAGGGGATAATACTAAACCTAAAATCAATATTTTGGTGTTACAAACGTCAAATCTAAGTCGTTAAAAAACACAAATACTAGACCTTATATAGCAATAGTAACAAGTTTGACCATTTTTTCTGAATAAAAACAAGAAGTAAAACAAATAAAATGAAATACCTATGAGAAAACTTGTATTATGCGATGAAAACCAACACAAAATTGAAGTAAGTAACTTTTTAGGTTATATTATTATTTTCTTTCGACACATTATATCCATTATATAAAATTATACGTTATTTTACAATGTCTCCATGTACCATTGTCATGTTTTTTGTATGTATTTTTTTCAGTTTGCATAAGGTTTATGTAATTCGAGTTACGAATAAAATGTCAGTATTTTTTGCTAAAATCTTTGTAATGTTTATAATTTTGCTACACATTACTTTGTAAATAGTTTAACTATATTGTTGAAAATTCATTTTTTTTTTGTTTGAAATTGATTTTTCAATTCAAAATTTAACTATTCACTTTTTACTTGTTAATTCATCTTTTTTAGTTGCAACTTCAACTGTTAGGTTAAAAATCCATTTCTTTTGGTAGAAAATTAATTTTCTTGCTTCAAAATTGATATTTTTATTGAAATTTGAACCATTTTTGTGAAAAATTTAACCATTT
This sequence comes from Andricus curvator, assembly GCA_932195095.1. Classification (NCBI taxonomy): domain Eukaryota; kingdom Metazoa; phylum Arthropoda; class Insecta; order Hymenoptera; family Cynipidae; genus Andricus; species Andricus curvator. Next base: position 36,295 of record CAKNYM010052349.1, on the reverse strand, counting down.
TGTTGCCATTTTTAAATAATTTTTTCACTCAAAATTTAACTATTCTCTTTTTGATGGTGAATTTATCGTTTCAGTTGAAAATTCAACTATTTGGTTCAAAATTCATGTACATTTTGTTCAAAGTTGGTATTTTTTATAGAAAATGAATCTTTTTGGTTGGAAATTGGTTTATTTTTGGTTGAAAATTATCTGCTTTAACTGAAAGCTTAACTTTTTACTTTTTAGTTGATAGTTTATCTTTTTTAGTTGAAAATTCAACTGTTTGGTTAAAAATGCATGTATTTTGTTAAAAATTCGTCTCTTTTGGTACAAAATGAATCGTCTTGCTTGAAAATTTATATTTTTATTGAAAGTTGAACTTTTTTTTTGTAAATGTAACCATTTTGTTGAAAATGCGCTTTTAAAATAATTTTTTAAATGAAAATTTGTTATTATTCTCTTTTTGATTGTAAATTTATCGTTTTTAATTGAAAATTCAACTATTTGGTTCAAAATTCATGTATTTTGTTCAAAGTTGGTATTTTTTTATAGAAAATTAATCTTTTTGGTTGGAGATTGGTTTATTTTTGGTTTAAAATTATTTTCTTTAACTGAAAGTTTATAAGTATTCATTTTTTAGTTGTTAATTTATCTTTTTATTTACAAATTCAGCTGTTAGGTTAAAAATGCATGTATTTTGTTAAAAATTCGTCTCTTTTGGTAGAAAATTAATTTTTTTTTTTGGTTGCAAATTTTTATTTTTGATGAAAATTGAACTACTTTTGTCAAACATTTAACCAATTTGATGAAAATGCGTTTTTTTAAACTGAAAATTTAACTATTCTCTTTTTGATTGTAAATTTATTGTTTTTTAATTAAAAATTCAACTATTTGGTTCAAAATTCATGCATTTTGTTATAAATTTGTCTTTTTTTTTGTGTAGAAAATCAATCTTTTTGTTTGGAAATTTGTTTCTTTTCTGGTTGAAAATTATTTGCGTTAACTGAAAATTTAACTATTGCATTTTTGATTGTAAATTAATCTTTAGTTGAAAATCCAACAATGTGTTTGAAATTTATTGTATTTTGTTACAAATTTGTCATTTTTTGCACAAAATTATCTTCTATTTTGAAATTTCATTTTATTTTTTCTTGAAAATTCATCTTTTTAGTTGAAAATTATTTGCTTCAACTGAAAGTTTAAGTATTAACTTTTTAATTGATAATTTATCTTTTTTATTTGCAAATTCAACTTTTGGGTTGAAAGTTCATGTATTTTGTTAAAAATTCGTCTCTTTTGATAGAAAATGAATCTTCTTAGTTGAAAATTTATATTTTTATTGAAAGTTAAACTATTTTTGTGAAAAATGTAGCCATTTTCTTGAAAATGCGTCTTTGAAATCATTTTTTTAACTACAAATTTCACTATTCACGTTTTGATTGGAAATTTATCGTTTTTAGTCAAAAATTCAACTATTTGGTTATCATTCATGTATTTTGTTCAAAATTCGTCTTTTTTTGTAGACAATTAATCTTCTTGTTTGAAAATTCATCTTTTTAGTTGAAAATTATTTGCTTCAACTGAAAGTTTAAGTATTAACTTTTTAATTGATAATTTATCTTTTTTATTTGCAAATTCAACTTTTGGGTTGAAAGTTCATGTATTTTGTTAAAAATTCGTCTCTTTTGATAGAAAATGAATCTTCTTAGTTGAAAATTTATATTTTTATTGAAAGTTAAACTAGATAGATAGATATATAGTTTATTTCAGCCGTGAGGCATAGGAAATGGAGATCGGTATATACATCACTAAATCCCACACATACATGTCTTCATTCCTTCGCTCTCTTTTCTGTACATATAAAAAAAAAAAAGAAAAGAATAAAAGTTTTGCTTTGTTCATACAATATTATTGTCTATTAAGATCTTTCATACCGATTTAAACTGTCATAGAGAAATAGAGGCACAAAAATAGAAAAAAAAATTGAAATGTCCCGCGGACTCTCGACTTATACCTATTACAACTTTATCTTATATTTTAATTGTTTCCAGCTTAGCTCTCCTCTCTCTATCCAGTCTCTCTCTCTCCTTTATAATTTTCCTCCCTACCTCTAGTTTGGCGTCATCATTCGGATTGTCACTCATTAATCTATTAATTACTGTTTTACAATCTGTCCCTAATTTTTTAAACCAACCTTTTGCTATTTCACAATCCTTTATATGGTGTTCCCACATATCCCAATCTTTATTACAGAACACACATCTTCTTTCCTCGTCGTTTAGCCAATACTTATTATAATTTTCACAATTTCCGCACCTTAGTTTACTTATAATATTAATCGTATCTCTATTTGAAACTCCCGTCAGATACCGTGGCAGCCCCGGGCCGTCCTCTCTTTCTTTATATCTTTTATTATATTTTGACTCTGTAATTCTGTTATAATCAAGTTGTGGTTTTGTACTTCTATTTCTTTTATGAGGATCTCAGTCTTCATATCTACGTTTTCTCTTAAAATATTATCTACTTCTATTACTCCAAACCCGTTTCTGTTATAAAACTTTTTTCTTTCTAAACTATAACGGTCCCCTCTTTCTTTTTCACATTTCTCCAACCAACAGTTATATACCAATTCTCCTACTTGATTTGCCCTTATTTTTTCCTCAAATTTAACTGCTCTCAGCCCCCAACCCACTTTTAATGATGTTAACTTAGTCTCCGTCATTATCAGGTACCTTGGTGTACAAAATTCCAACTTTAGCACCCACCTTATGTAGTCTAAAAATACTTTTTCGAGCTCTTTTCTTTCCTCCCACCCCCAAATTTCCGACCCATACGCCATTATACTCTCTACTAACGCCCTAAACAATGATAATCTTCTGTTGAAGTCTCCTTTACAGCAATTTTCTCCCAGCCCCCACACAAGTTTCGCCGCCACTCTTCCTTTTGCCCAAAGTTCTTTTATATGATCCTCGTAATTTGCTTTCCTATTAAACGTAAAACCCAAATATTTAAAATATTTCACTTCTTCTATTGTATCTTTTCCCCATTTCCATATTTCCTGTTTTTCCCTACCCTTTTTATTAAACACTAATACTTTGGTTTTTTCCACGTTTAATATCAGGTATCTTTTCTTCAAAAACAGTCTAAGGCTTGCCACCATATCCTCAAGTGCTTCTCTATTTTCAGCCACCATTACAATGTCGTCAGCATATTCTAAGGTCCATATTCTCTTATTTCTTATTTTTACCCCTCCTATACCTCTTTTTTCTAATACTCTCTCTAGTTCCGCTATATATAAATTAAACAGAAGTGGGCTCAGACCACAGCCCTGCCTTACTCCAGACTTCGTCACAAATGCTTCAGACGTGCCGTTGCTACCCCTCACTTGTACTCTGGTCGTTTCATAGATCAGCTCCAATCTTCTTATCAGGTTTTCTTCTATCTTCATATCTCTTAGAATCTCCCACAGTTTTTCTCTGTTAACGGTATCGAACGCTGCCCTCAGGTCTACGAACATGGCATACAGTCTATCATCCTTACTCGAAGTAACTCTTTGCGCCAGATGATTGAGAATAAAAATATTATTCATCGTGGATCTTTTCTCTCTGAACCCAGCTTGGTTTTCCGGTATCAAGTTTTTCCTCATTACCTCCGCTTCTAATTTTCTTCTTAGTATCTCAGTGTAGATTTTGTAAGCTGAAGGTAGCAGTGATATGCCTCTGTAGTTCTTTACATTGTTCTTGTCCCCTTTTTTAAATAAGGGAACAAGGATACTACATTTCCAATCTTCTGGGATGCTTCCCCTTTTCCACACTTCTCTTATCAAATCCACCAGTCGTCTCCACACATCAGATCCTCCATATTTCCAAGCTTCGTTTGGGATACCATCGATTCCCTTGGCCTTCTTTAGCTTTAGTTTCGCCACCGCCTCTCGTATCTCTTCTTCGCTTACGGTCTCAAGTGCCTCCGATCTCACTCTGCGCGTATTACTCTCTTGCTTCCCTTCTTCTTCTCCACCATTCAGTAAAGTCATAAAATGTCTCTTCCATTCTTCATTCTCGATACCGTTTTCGACTGTTTCTCTTCTTTTCCTTCTCTTGTTTATAAATTTCCATACATCAGATTCACTTCTGAAACTTCTTAACTCAGCTTCTTCTTCTTTTTTCTTCTGTTTTTCTTTCGCCTTGAATTCTTCCTTCACTTTTCTTCTCTGCTGCAGCAATTCTTCTCTTCTTATCCTGCCCTTTCTCCATTTCATGTACGTTCTTCTCAGCTTCCTCTTCATTCTAGTACATCTGCGGTCCCACCATCTCTTGGTACCCAGTTTCCATGTCTTAGGATAATATTCCTTTTTCACTAACGCATTCTTAACTATTTCTTTTAGCTTCTCCCACTTTTCTTCTATTGTCACTTCTTGTATGCCGGGGTCTTCCTCTGGTATATTTGTCTCGTATGTATATTTGCTTCTCGCCTCTTGGTTCCACACTATGGTCTCTTTCTTCAACTTCTTAGGTGTCGTTCTTCTTCTCCATTCTTCATTCTCCTCCCCGACTAGTATTCGCAGGGGCATGTGGTCCGATTCCACTCTTACATCAACGTTGAAATTCACAATTTGTTCTACACATTGCGCATTAACAATCACATAGTCGATGACCGTACATCCTCTCGCTCCCACATATGGATATTCACCTTCGGAATCATACCTCTCCGATCCATTTAAAATTATCCAACCTTTGTTCTGCAAATTGTTTACTAATTCCCTCCCTTCGTTACTCATCCCCCTATCTTTACTTTTCCTTACCATGTCACTCATATCCCCTCCCTCGTACGTACTTACACACCCTCCCAATTCCGCGATTCTTATGTTAAAGTCTCCTCCCATAATGCATAATCGTTCCTCCCTTGGGTCTTCTTCTCTTGATAAAAATTCGTTAACCATTTTTAAATCTCCTGAATTGTAAACTGACCAAACTTTGTATACGTTACCTTTATATTCCAATTCAGACAGAATCAGTCCTTCTCTCCAAACTTTACTTATATTTACAGATTTTTCGAATTTAGCTTTCCTAATTCCTATTATCATACCCCCTTTAGCCCTTCCTCTATTCTTTTCCCTTTTTGCATCGCATCTTTCCCAAACATGTGTTGTCGGTAGTTTACTTTTTAATTTTTCCCAATCTTTCTCCTCCACCCATGTCTCCGTTAAACTTATGAAATCAAACCCCTCTATGTATTCCCAAAAATCTCTATCTTTGTTCCATATACCCGCTACATTCCAAAATAAAGCTTGCCACCCATTCGGTACATTTGTTGCTGCACATACTACCTTTCTACCCCCTCCTTCCCCTTTCTTCTTTTTAACTTTACTTTTGCTCTTTTTTCTTTTCTTTCCCTCTAACCATTCCCTTTTAATTAAAAATTTGTATTATCATTCTCATCGCCCCTCTCCCCTTCGCCTTTCACATCTTCCCATTTTTTCCATTCCCCTTCAATTTGAACTTTGCCAAGTCCCGCCTTCACATTCATCCCTTTTTCTTTTTGACTTTTCACCCAGCGACTAATTTTCTCTTGCGTTTTTCTCTCATCATACGAAAGGTCCTGCTCTATAAAAATTTTACTTCCCTTTAGCTTGGCTTTGTTCTTCATGATTTCTTTCTTACTTTCCGCTGTCGCGCACTTCGCTACTACCACTGGCCCCGCTTTCCACGCTTCCGTGAAAGAAGCCCTCACCCCCAATCTATCGTTAATAAATTCGCTTATCCATTTTTTGACATCTCCTTCTACCACTTTCGCGCCCTTCAATACAATATTTTCTCGTCTACTCTCTCTGTCTCTGTTCGCGATCAGTCTTTTCACCATCCCTACCTCTCTCTCGCTTAGGCAGCTCGCAGCCGAGTTCAGGCTCCACTCGGATCCCGCTGTCCTACTCTGCCTTCCTTCCCACTCCTCCCCCCTTTCACTACTCTCGCTCGTCGGACCCGAGCTTCCCCGTAGGCCACCGCCACCCCTGACCGCGGCGATTTCAATCGCTTTCAATGCCTCCTCCATTTTCATCATTTTCTCTTCTAGCTCTTTCATTCTGACTTCTTTTTCAATATCTTTAGCTCTTAGTTCTTCGATTACTTTACTCATAGCGCGCTTCTCTTCATTTAATTTCCCTACCTCGAATTCCAAACCCTTAATCGCCGCCTCGTCAGAGGTGCTGGAACCCCCAAATGACACCTTTTTCATATTTAATTTCCGTTGCTTCGGATCGTCAGCCGCGCTTCCTTTGTCTCCCCTCCCACCCTTACCCGCCATGCCGCACGTTCACGCTTCCAACCACGCTTCCTAACCTCGAATAATGACGTCAAACTTCGCTTACCTTTCTTTTCTCAGCTTTTGCTCATCCACACTTTCTTTATTACTCCACGCACTCTCCGTACCTTATTTAATGAAAAACTCAGTTTTTCGTAATACGAAACATTCTATGTTAACCACAATTCGCTTAAAATAACAGAGCTGTTTTTCGCACGACCATACACCATCACGCCCTCTACCGATCTCCTTGAAAGTTAAACTATTTTTGTGAAAAATGTAGCCATTTTCTTGAAAATGCGTCTTTGAAATCATTTTTTTAACTGCAAATTTCACTATTCACGTTTTGATTGGAAATTTATCGTTTTTAGTCAAAAATTCAACTATTTGGTTATCATTCATGTATTTTGTTCAAAATTTTTTTTTTTTTCACACAATCTTATGGGTTGGAAATTCATTTTATTTTTGCTTGAAAATTCGTTTCTTTTTTTCGAACTGTCTGTTTCCGCAAGACTAACTCCTTTTTCAGCTCGGTCAGGGCTAACGTTACGGAAAGTTCCGTAATACTATTCAGTGCCTTCTTTTTTTATTTAAAACTATTTTCTTGAACTGAAAATTTAACTGTGACATTTTTGATTGTAAATTAATATTTTTTAGTTGAAAATGTAACTATTTGATTGAAAGTTAATGTATTTTGTTAAAAAGTTGTCTTTTTTGGTAGAAAATTAATTTTTTTGCTTGAAAATGTATATTTTTGTTCAAAATTAAACTATTTTTGTGAAAAATTTAACCATTTTGTTGAAAATTCGTTTTTTATCATTTTTTAAACTGAAAATTTGATGATTTTTTTTATGGTAAGTTTATCGTTTTCAGTTGAAAATTAAACTATTTGGTTCAAAATTTATGTATTTTGTCGAAAATTGGTCTCTTCGTAGGAAATTAATCTTCTTGCTTGAAAAATCATCTTTTGGTTGAAAATTCGTTTCTTTCTTGGTTAAAAATTATTTGCACGAACTTAAAATTTAAATAATGCATTTTTTATTGTAAATTAATCTTTTTTAGTTGTAAAGTTGGACAAAAAGTTCAAAAATCCAACTATTTGGTTGAAGTGTAATGTATTTTGTAACAAGTTTGTATTTTTGGACACTAAATTAATAGTCTAGGTTGAAAATTCATTTTATTTTTGATTGAAAATTCATCTTTTTGGGTGAAAATTATTTGCTTGAACTTAAAATTTAAATAATGCATTTTTGATTGTAAATTAATCTGTTTTAGTTGAAAACTTAACTATTTGGTTCAAATTTAATGTATTTTGTTAAAAATTTGTCTTTGTTAACTTCAAAACTAAAACTTAATTTTCAACCCGACATAATCACCTTCGAACAATATTATTTTTCTCATAACTGGAAGCTTCATTTCAATCAAACTTCTTTAGTGTCGATTGAGCAATACGTCAGGTCAGCTTGGAAGCAAATTTTTTTTTAATTGCAATTTCGATTTTACACAATGTTTTTTAGCTCTCCTGTACAATTGACATTTTGTCAGTTACCTCCTTTTGCCTTTACACTCTTAATTATGGAAATGAATAGTATTAAAATATTGAAATAATTAGTGCAAACAGTATAAGAAAGTGTCAACGAAGTGAACAATCACTAAAAACATCTACGATGCACAAAATTCCGCCAAGTACAGTCAATCAACATAGTTTGTGAAATCTAAAGTCAAGTAATTCTAACAGATATCTAAATTTCAAAATTTATTAAATTAAAAAAATGACAGAAACTTTGAGAATGTGTTAAAAGGGGGAAAGAATGAATACTTGGCGAGATTTTCTCGTTTTTTTTTTTAATAATAATTGTTTGCATCGTAGATATTTTTGATGATATTATACTTTCCCTAATTTTTATTTGACCGATATTCATTAGATTGAATATAAATTTATTCTAATTTATATTTTTTCTAATTAACGACCCAATTTAAAGACTTGAGAATGAAAACGGGATAAAGATCAGTTTTTCACAATTCTATTTTGAACGTTTTCAACCAATTTTCAACTGATTTGGAACATTATTTTTCGAGAAATATTAGCAACACGTAAAACTTATTTGTCCTTTCACTCGCAAAAATGAATTAAACATTTATGTAAATGAAAAGTGAATAAAATACCATTTAGTTTTTACTTCTCCAAAAATAGAATTTTTTTTTAATATATTTTTACCTCTCCGAAACATTGTAAATATAATAAACACATAGGGTAAGAGCACTAGTGGTTGGCACTGCGCCGGTTATTGGCACCCCCTTTAAATTTTGTTAAATATTAAGAAAATGCGAACATTTATCGTATTTTACTGATATTATTTTAATTCTAATGTCATTTTTGCGCAAAACGATATATACAACTTTAGCAAAATAATGTCAAATTTAGGTGTAAAATATTTAATTCTCTTTAATTTTTAGGGTGCGAAGAATTTATCGGCTTTTCTAAAGAAAATCTTTAGCTGACGACATTTTTTAATTTTGTTATAGCAACGTTGTAAACAAGTAAATCTGTTTCATTTTTTGCAGGTATTTTGAAGAAATATTTGAAATTCAATAAAAAATCAGAATTAAACATCGGTGATAATGTATTTATTAATTTAAGAGGGGTGCCAATGGAAATTAATACAAAAAGTATGGTCTCTAGTCGTTGGCACCCCAGTGCCAATGACCAGACCATGCAATTCTGGAATGGTTTCATTCATTGGCACCCCCGCCTTGTCAGAAAAAACTCAGGTTATGTAATCCCAAGATCTTGTGTTGACTTGAATGATTTCATGTATTTCTCATAAAATAAAGGTTGAAAAGTTCCGGAACGACAAAAGCCGTTATTAGTAGACGCAAAAGTAGCTAAAAATTATAATAAATGAAGCTGTCATTTATATACCGGTAATCGTAACCTCCAAAGTTTTCTTCATATCATTTATTGTTTTTAGGCTTTTAGGTACAGTTAAATATTGTTGTTATTTGAATTATAAATAGAATTTTATTATCTTTATACATATTATGTTTAATAATATCGCCGTACAATGTTTTAAATGTTACGCAGATAGGTATGTTAATATAAATAGCAACAGTTTTTATTCAGTCGGTGTACCGACTGAATAAACCGATTTATTTTGACTATATTCACATATATATCCATGTTTGAATTTGTTTATTGATTTTGCTAGTTTAAAGCAGAAAATGAAAAAATTAGTAACATTTATGTTTTATTTTATTTATTGTCATATATATGCCCATCAGAGAGTATCTCTGAGAAAATAAAAACGTGTATACCGAAGAACACATGTGCCATGACTATAAGCTTTATAGCTGCTGTCAAAGATATTGGCATGTGCAAAAACAAAATTGATAAAATATTAAATTTAGAATCACCAATAGAAAAATTATTTAATATTTTCAGATGCACAATTTGTTTTTAATCAATGTTTAAATGTAATTGCAAAAATTTTAAGAGGTTATGTGAGTGTAGTGCCAATCACTGGTGACGGGGGGTGCCAATAACTGGGGTTAGCAGTGCCAAGCACTAAAATTTTGGGACTACATACTTATTTTTGATAATTTTTCAAGTTTTTGTCAACATTGAATAATAATTCAACATTCCAATGTATTCTACATAAAATTTGGAGTGTAGGTATAATTATCACTATTTGAGAATTTAATACTTTATGTGTTTATTTATATCCTAAAGTCTAAATTTCCTCTTAAGGTGCCAATAACTGGTGCTCTTACCCTACTTCTATAATTTTTTCCAAATTGTGTATCATACGGTTTAGAAATAAACTTAATTTTAGTCTTTATTCGTAAATAAATTTTGTTTATTTACCGAAATTGGTCCAGAGTCAAGTCGTATATTGAAATTTAAGAATTTTAAATTAGTTTAAAATCAAATTCAAAGTCCCGTTTAACGTCCAATACTCAAATGTATAGAATTCCTGAAAATAAAACAAGAATCTAACGATCAAATTTGGACAACCACCACAAAATGCTCCTATTGCAATTCCTAAAAACAAAAAAAACAAACATTTGTTTCTTTGGACAAAAATCAAAAAGAGGAAAGAAAAATGAGATTTGGTTGGTTGCCTTCCCATTTTTCTTTCCTATTTTTTATTTTTGTCCAAAGAAACAAATTTTTTTGTTTTTTTGTTTTGTTTTTAGGAATTGCAATAGGAGCATTTTGTGGTGGTTGTCTAAGTTTGATCGTTAGATTCTTGTTTTATTTTCGGGAATTCTATACATTAACAAGTCGTATATATCCGAACACGCCTCCTCAGAATCAAGTTTCACTTAAATGAGAAGGCTAAAGTTTGTACCTCAGAAATTAGGTTTTGGAGATGCCTCCTGAGTATTTTTACAGAACATGAAAAAAACAGTTACCATAATTCGATTTTTCTATTTGTAAACAGAATTCCACAAAAAGCAACCTGCTATAAGAGACTATAACTTCTGTTCTATAAAAGCTAGAATCAATTTTTTTTTTAGTTTTAAAGATAATTTAATCTTCTTTCATTTATTTTCAGACAACTTTCATGTGGGTCGTGGGATGCACAGGGGATGAGATATTGTGCAAAAAGAAAAAGATTTAAACGACGCCTCCATTCCATATGAGTCTATGTGCTGACAGCGCCGTGTATGAGACTATCAGCTGTGTATAAGCATAGGGAATAGTCTCATACAGAGCGCTGTTAGCACATAAACTCATATTGAATGGAGGCGTCGTAAAAGTTTTTTTCACTGAAAAGTTACTTTAAGAGGTCATAACTTCTGAAATATTCATGCTAGAATATTCTTTTTTTTTTAATTCTTCGGAAATTTTTGGACTTTCTTTTTTCTTTGTAGAATTTTCACGACAAATGGACCAGAATTGTGGAATCTTGGAAAAACTGATGTCTTCAACATATTTTTCAAAATCTGAAACGGATCGGAAAGTCAATCAATATTAATCACACAGGAACTTATTTTGGGCGCAAAATTGAAGGTTTTTAGTAGAGAAAACGTTACTTATTACTTGTTCCTTTCGAAAAAAATCACATAAATTGATAAAAAAACAACAAATATCGAGTTATTTTAAAAGGGGGCCTAACGATTTTTTTCATATTCTGTAAAAATACTCAGGAGGCATCCCCGAACCATAATTTCTGAGGTACAAAACTTTAGCCTGCTCATTTAAGTGAAACTTGGTTCGGAGGAGGCGTGCGAGGTATGTATGTTTCAAGAATTATAAAAATGATAAATTGTAATATAATTTGTGGTCCTTTTTAAGGCATGTGTGGTCAGAGATAAGTAAAAAATATTTTTATGACACATGCATGATTTCAGCCCTTTTCGACGCCTATGAAGCGGGGCTAAAGCTCTACTTTTTACTCCCTAGGGAGTAAAAAGTGACGTCAGAGATGAATAATGAAAATTATGCATCTATGAGCTCGCATTTTTTGATTATCAACCCACTCACCGTAAAAACTGTGAGGAAATTTCGGTTGCAGATAATAGAATTTTGTGGTTATTTATGGAAAGTTACCATATATACCTGTAAAATCACCATAAATGACCGAAAATTTTCATAAATTTCCGGAAATTTTTAAAAATGAATTTTGGGTAATCCATGGTAAATTACCATGTTTACCTGTAAACTTACCACAAATGACCGACATTTTTTTATAAATTTCCGGAAATTTTTAAAAATGAATTTTGGGTAATCTACTGTAAGTTACCATATTTACCTGTAAAATTACCATGAATGACCGAAATTTTTTATAAATTTCCGGAAACTTTAAAAAAATAATTGTGGGTAATCTATGGTAAGTTACTATATTTACCTGTGAAATTACCATAAATGACCGAAATTTTTCATAAATTTCCGGAAATTTATGGACATTTTTAAAAATGAATTTTGGGTAAGTTTCCATATTCATCTGTAAAATTACCATAAATTACCGAAATTTTTCATAACTTTCCGGAAATTCATGGAAATTTTAAAAGATGAATTTTGGGTAATCTATGGTAAGTTACCATATTTACCTGTAAAATTTCCATAAATGACCGAAATGTTTCATAAATTTCCGGAAATTTATGGAAATTTTTAAAAATGAATTTTGGGTAAGTTTCGATATTTACCTGTAAAATTACGGAAATTTTACCGGAAATTTTAAAAATGAATTTTCGGTAATCTATGGTAAGTTACCATAAATGACCGAAATTTTTCATAAATTTCCGGAAATTTTTAAAAATGAATTTTGGGTAATCTATGGTAAGTTACCATATTTACCTGTAAAATTACCATAAATGACCGACATTTTTCTATAAATTTCCGGAAATTTTTAAAAATGAATTTTGGGTAATCTATGGTAAGTTACCATATTTACCTGTAAAATTACCAAACTTTACGGAAAATTTTCATAAATTTCCGGAAATTCATGGAAATTAAACAAAAATTAATTTTGGGTAATTTATAGTATTTAATGGTATATATATATATATATATATATATATATGGTAAGTTACCATATTTACCTTAAAATTACCATAAATGACCGAAGAATTCCATAAATTTCCGCAAATTTATAGATATTTTTCAATTGAATTTTGGGCAATTTATGGTAAGTTACCATAAATCACCTCTAAAATTACCATAAATTAGGTTAACATTAATTTCATGCTTCATTATACAAAATGTAATAGGGACTGAAATCATGACTATATTTCGAGAAATGTCTGAAATCATCCATTTGTTATAAAAAATATCGTATGCGCCAAGGGGGAGAGGCACTTTTTCTCCCCCTAGGTGCATAATATACTATTATAGCCACACTTATACAAACTCTTTCTGTTGTAGGTGCTGAGCAAAAAGAAACAAATTCGTGCCCAAGATGGACTCGCTAAATTTTACACCTGACTATCTAGAAACGCTTTTCGAATACCATAAACATTTTCGGATGTTCACTCTTGCACTCCAAAGAAAAAACGAAGCACTTTACAACTCAATAATATACAAGGACCCTACTATGGCCCACAGAACTTTCGGAATTGACGACGAAACCTTGCTACACACCGTTGGAAGATTTGGAACTCCAGATACAGTAGAGCTTCTAATTAAACTTGGATCGGATGTCAATGCACGAGATAATAATGGCTACACGCCGTTATATCACGCCGCAAAAAGAAGTACAGAAATAGTTAAAATCCTTGTAAGCAACGGAGCTGACATTAGCATCCCCAGCAATGAATCTATAACTCCTCTTCAGCAGGTTTTACTTCTTGGATGAGTAGAAAGGCTTGAAATCTTGTTAAACAAACCTCCAACACAAACTCACAAACCTTCCACAGATGTCCAAAGATGCAGAGAAGTACTAGAATTGCTTTTCAATCAAAGGGAAAGGACTGATCTTCAACTAACCAAGAAGGACTTTCCACTTCTCATATTCTTTGCAGCCAGATATGGCGATGAAGAAACTTTTAAGCTCGTTCTTCAAGAAAGCGAACAATTCCTCACTAAACAAGATATGGAAGACATTAAAAATAATGAAGAATATCTAGATATTCACGAAATACATCCATTACCTGCTCGAGACCCAATAAATCTCAACATCCAAGGTTATTTCGGAAGAACTGCTCTTCATTATGCTGTTAGGGAACAACTTCCGGACGTTGTAAGATTTCTTCTAAACCAAGGTGCCGATGTCAATGCCACGACCCACTATTTTTACACTCCTCTTCACTACGCCGCATGCCTTCAAAACGAAGACATTATAAAAATATTGCTAAACGCAGGCGCTGATCTAAACCTGAGAAGCCGAATTGGCGCAACGCCTCTTCACTTAGTTTCCGATTACTCATCTTTCAAAACTCTAATACGTCCAGGTCGTGGGGTTAATTATCACGAGTATCCTATAGAACTCGTATATCATCATTACAGAGGATCAGATGTTGCTTTCAATCCAAGAGTCATTACTCTTCTTCTTAAGAGCGGCGCTAATATCGAAGCTAGGGGTGAACATGGGACAACTGTGTTTCATGAAGCATGTCGCGAGGGACGTTTGGACATGGTAATTTTTTTGTTAAAGTGCGGTGCTGATCCGTATGCTAGGGACGAAGAAAACAGAATATCCCTCCACCATGCGGCAGTCGGAAATAATCTTGATATCGTTGAACTGCTCCTACGGATTGGATTAGAAGTTGATGCAGTTAATAATTTTGGTTGCACACCGCTTATATATCTTGCACAAGACAAGAGGCAGGAACGGTTGGAAATGATAGAATTCTTTGTAGATAAAGGTGCGAATATTAACGCAAGAAATAAAAATCATGATACTGCGCTTCATGTTGCTACCAACTTAGAACGTCTTAATATTATCGAACTTCTATTAGAACTGAATGCTGATATTGGGGCTCGAAACAAGGAGAATTTTTCGCCACTTGTAAAGTATTTTATGGCTACGAATAACACGTTTAGACCATCGCCTTCACTAAAAATTCTTGTTCCTTTTATGACTTTGGTGGAAGACGATGTTGTTAATCATCACAAAACTGATCCCATCGCTCCTGGATGGACCCGAGTGATTTCTTTGTTTGAAGAATGCAAACTTGAATTAGAAACGATGAAAAAGAAACTTGTATGTGCTGATAGACGGGTTTCCTTTTATGATTTTCTGTCTTTTACCTGTTTTAAGGCGGTGATATTTGCTGGTAATGAGGAAGTGATGCAAGTTTTAGAATCTGGAGAATATAAGAATGAATTTCCCTTGTATGCCTTTCTATTAGAGAGACGGATAGAGAGAGTTAAGGTGCGAAGGCTTTCTATGAAAAGGATGTTTAGTTTTTTCATAGAATATGGAGATGTGAAGTTACCGGCTTTGGTTATTGAGAAAGTATTAAGCTACATGTGTGATAGAGATTTAAAAAAATTCGAGTGGGCATTGTCAGGAAGGAGAGAAGGCTTGTAAAATCACTTTGCCTTTTAAAATACATTATTTATTTTACATATGTGACACGATCTGAAGAAAGACCCCTAAGCGGCCAAACGTAAATTTTAGAGAAGAAGCAAGAGAAGTGGCGACGGGCCGATAGAACGACATAGAACGACAATGTTTACACGCTTTTACTGAATAAATTATTAATGATGGAATTTTTTTAATTATGCCATCTTAAAGAGCAAGTTCGAATCTACGTAAAACATTAAAAATCAGAAAATCGATTTTTGGCCGCTTAGGGGTCTTTCTTCAGATCGCGTCACATATATTTTTATGCAAGGTCCTATGTTGCTGGTCGACTGGCCTTTGAATTATTTATTTAGATTAAATACAATTAAGGAGGTATATACGATATCTTCGAGATCATAATATCTGGAAAAAAGTGGCAAATACGTTCTTATATAAAATAAAAAACAGAGTTGAGATGATTACTTATTTCAAGAGAATTCCATGATACTACACACACACACACGCACACACACACACACATATATATATATATTGTGCTTTTAATTGCAAATTATATTAAATTTCTTTTTAAAAAAACATCACATTTCTCATTACCCTGCTGGAAGTAAAAAGATAGAGATCCTATCCTTTTTAATCATTTTGAATCTTTATGATAGAAATAGACAGAGAAATTGTATCCCATTCTATCTCCATGTCAATCTAAATTCGCGTCTATCTTCTTCAATCCTCTCTTTTCTATCTCATCCTATCCTTTATCTATCCACGTCAAACTTTTTCTATCTTTTCGTCAATCTAAATTCACGTCTTTCTTTTCCAATCTTCTTTTCTCTATCTCATTCTATCCTGATTCTATAAACGTCAATATTTTTCTATCTCTTTATCAATCCAAACTCTCGTTATCTTTTTCAATCCCCTTTTCACTATCTCTTTTCATCCTTCATCTATCTACGTCAATCTTTCTCTATCACATCCAATCCTGATTCTATCAAAGTCAATATTTTTCGATGTCTCTATCAATCTAAATTCCCGTTATCTCTTTCAATCTCCTTTTTATCTCTTCTTATCCTTTATCTATTCTCGTTAATATTTTTCCATCTCTCTGTCAATCTAAATTCCGGTCTATCCTTTTAAACCTCCTCTTCTCTATTTCATCCTATACTACATCTATCAACGTCTATCTTTTTCTATCTCTTTTTTAATCTGAATTTACGTCACGGTATCTTTCTGGTACATGGTCAACGTCAAATTAATTTTTGGAATAAATTCCCTAACTTTTCGATGGATTCCCTAATTTTAAGGGATAGAAAATGATTAGAGTACTGAACTGCGGAAGATAGAAAAAGAGATAGACCAACAATAAAATTTATATTAAAGGGATAGAATGAAGTAAAGAGAAAGGTAAGGGTCTTTGGCTGCAGAAGATAGAGAAAGAGATGCAAAAAGATTAAAATTCATAGTAGATAGATAGACTGAGGGATAGAAAAAGATAAAGAGTCCTCGATTACGAAAGGTGGATAAAGAGATAGAAAATTATTAAGGTTGGGGATAGGAAAAGATAGATAGAGAAGAGGAGATTAAAAAACGATAGACAGGAATTTACATTAACAGAGATAGAAAAACTTGGACTTTAATAGATACAGGATAATATAAGACAGAGAATAGAGGATGGATAAAGATAGACGTGAATTAAGATTGAAAAATATATAGAAAATTATAGACATGATATAAGGAAGATGAGATTAGAAAAGATAGACGGGAATTTATATTGACAGAGAGATAGGAAAATATTGACGTGGATAGATAAAGGATAGGATGAGATAGAGAAGAGGATATGGAAAAAGATAGACGTGGATTCAGATTGAAAAATAGATAGAGAAAGATAGACGTTGATAGATGTATGATACAATGAGATAGGGAAGAGGATATTGAAAAAGATAGACGTGAATTTAGATTGACAAAGGAATAGAAAATGATTGAGGTAGATAGACAAAGGAGAAGATGAGACAGAGAAGAGGGTATTGTCAAAGATAAACGTGAATTTAGATTGAAAAATAGATAGAAAAAGATTGACGTTGATAGATGTATGATACAATGAGATAGGGAAGAGGAGATTGAAAAAGATAGATGGAAATGTGGATTAATTCAGGGATAGAAAAATATTGACTTGGATGGATAAAGGATAGGATGAGATAGAGAAGAGGGTATGGAAAAAGATAGAAGTGAATTTAGATTGAAAAATATACAGAAAGAGATTGACGTTGATAAACGTAGAAGAGGATGGAATAAACAAAAGGAGATTGAAAAAGATAGACGGGAATTTAGATTGACAGTGAGATAAAGAAAGATTGATATGGATAAATAATGGATAGGACGAGATAGAAAAGACGGCTTTGAAAAAGATAGACGTGAATTTATATTGACGAAGAGATAGAATAGGATACATTCTCTCTATCTCTTTCTATCGTAAAGATTCAAAATTATTCGAAAAGATAGGATCTATATCTTTTTAATTCCAGCAGGGCCCCATTGGAAGTAGAAAGATTGAAAAAGATAGAAATTGGAGAATACGAAAAGATAGAACTTTTCTGTCTTTCTCAATGGGTCACTTTGCATCCCTGAAAAGCTATCTTTTCCTATCCCTAATCTCGATAATTTTCTATCTCTTTCCCTACCTTTCGTGACCGACGACTCTTATCTTTTTCTATCCCTTAGTATATGTATCTGTTACGAATTTCAATCTTTTTCAATCTCTTTCTCTATCTTTCCTAACCGAGGACCCTTATCTTTTTCTTCATTTCATTCTATCTCTTTAATATAAATTTGAATCTTTGCCTATCTCTTTTTCTATCTTCCGCGATTGAGTACTCTTATAATTTTCTATCCCTCAAAATTCGGGAATCCATCGAATAGTTAGGACATTTATTAAAAAAATTAGTTTGACGTTCACCACGTACTAGAAAGACAACGTGAGGGCGCAGCCCCACGGAGGTAGATTAGTAGAATAGTTTTGACCAATGACGTGATTGTTAAAGTTTGTGCAATAACCTCATTTGTCAAAACTATTCTGCTAATCTCAGGGATCACAGCGCAAAAGGAGCTCAAAAAAGGGGAAATAGGGTAATTTTCTCACGAAAAAAGGGAAAAAGGGGGGAAAGATTAAACATTTATTTTTGCATGTGGAAAAGAAGAATCTTTTTATAATAAATTTTATATTTTTAGATAATTTTCTATGATTTCTGCCATTAAAGAATTTATTTTTAAAAATTGGATATAATAAGATCGTTAAAAATCCATTCACAGTGATATAAAAAAAATCCGAAAAAAATAAAATTAGTTAAATATACAGTTTTGATATGTTTAACATCGTTCTCATAAATATTTCTTTCCAAGATTTGCAATTTCTTCCTTACTATAATTAATACTTTCAGTGTAAATTTAAAACTACACTCTTCAGTAGAGCGAAGTAAAAATGCTGAAATTAATCGAATCGTTTGAGCTGAGGGATAACAATTTTGCGGGTCGTCATCCAAAACAAGTGAAGAAAAACAATTTGAAATCGGTTAATATCTTTTGTTCAATTTTCTAAATTTACAAATTAAGAATTCAAAACAAAATTTTGACTTATTTACAATTTTTTGAAAATGTACAAAAACATGTTTTTTTTTTGGATTTAATTCAAACCTGAAATTTCTTCAGCTTAAACCAAAGAAACATTTTATTATTTTTTATTCATGGGAAACATTTTTTTTGTGTTAAAACGTTCCAAAATTGCAAAAAAAAATGGAATGCCAAAAATCCTAAATCACGACAAAAGTTTTTTTTCCGAAAAAGCAAAATGATAAAATGTCTCTTTGGTTCAAACTGAATAAATTTCAGGTTCGACATATTCAACTTTTTTTTAAATGTGTGCATACGACTCAATAAAAAAAATGTTTTTGCACATTTTCAAAAAAATGGTCATTGAACAAACAATTTATTTTTAATTTTCGTAATTTTTTATTATTGTTCACTAGTAAAAGTTGTAAATATAATAATGTCATAATTTTTGAACTAATAGGAAATATTTTGAATTTGAAATCGTTAAATTTTACTGATTTTAAATGTTTTTCACTTTTGTCGAATGCCAACCCAGAAGATTTTTTCCCCTCAGCTCAAACGATTTGACTTATCTTCGCATTTTCACTCCGCCCTACTCTTCAGTGCTCTTAAACTCATATCCAAAATTGCTCAAGTTAGAGCATTTAATATTGCAGTTGATGAATTTGGAATATTCCATTTTTTAATGAGATGTTTAACTTTATACATTTCAACTAAAAAGTGCTCACCTTCTAATACTTATTTAAAAAGTACTATATATTTTGCCAACGGCGATACCACGCTGGAAACACCAGTTCTCGTAAGATCACTGAAGTTAAGCATTGTTGGGCGCGGTTAGTACTTGGATGGGTGACCGTTCAGGAATACTGCGTGCTGTTGGCCCGTCGTGGGTGTGGTGGGCCCACATTGGTAGTAAATATTCACCTAGAAATACTACCCGAATCGGGTAGTGAGGCAATGAACTTTCTAGTTCGAACTGCTAATCTATGTATGTATGTATATATTTTGTAACTGTTCCAATTTTACATTGGATAACAACTTCTGCTTCCAGTTTTCACAGTTTCAACATGCTTTAAAATGTTTCAACTTCAAGTTTTTTTAAAGAGTTTATTTTTAATAGTTCAGCACTTGAAACATGTACCTTATTTATTCATAAATATATAAAGCTATAATTGCTTTAATCATTATTCAATAATGGGTAGTCTTACTAATATCAGAGATTTTTCCGCGTAATTCAAATATTGTATTTTCAAATATCGTATATTTAAAGAGAAAATGGGAAGTTTTTTGAGAATAAGGGAAAAAGGGGAATTTCAAGAAAAAAGGGGAAACTAAGATAAAACGGGGAAGACTGTGCACCCTGTAATCTACCTCCATGTCCTCCATGGGACTGCGCCCTGACGCCTATGCATATATACATACACACTTAAAATTTATTTCCATACCTTAGTCGACAACTGTGTCGAACTTGGCAAAACGGTTTGCCGGGCCTCTACTTTAGACCCAAAGACTGATAAAGGATAGGGGAAGATACCCTGTTGGAAGTAAACAGATAGAGATCCTATCTTTTTGAATAATTTTGAACCTTTATGATAGAAAGAGACGGAGAAAATGTATCCTATTCTATTTTTCAACCTAAATTCACGTCTATCTTTATCGATACCGTAAGATAAATGTTTTGCCCCTAGGTGGCTGACGGTATAAGTTACCAACAAGCGAAATCAGTCTCAGGGCTAATGAGTAGATGCCCGGCAAACCGTTTGTCAAGTTCGACACAGTTGTCGACTAAGGTATGGAAATAAATTTCAAGTGTGTAGGTATATAAGCATGGACGTCACGTTGTGTTTCTGGTACGGAAGATCTACAAGAAATAGAGAAAGGTTCAAGTTTATATTAAGGAGACATAATGAAGTAGTATACCATTAAGCCATTTCCCTTTCGGGGTAGGCGTGACACTAGCCGATTCGGGTAGTGTTTCTAGGTTGATAACTTGTAGTAAATAACTACAAGTGTGGGCTCACCACACCCACGATGTGCCAACAGCACTCAGTTTTCTCGAATGGTCACCCATCCAAGTGCTAACCGCGCCCAACGCTGCTTAACTTCAGTGATCTGACGAGAACTGGTTTTTTCAGCATGGTATGGCTGTTGGCATAGTAAAGAAAAATATAAGGGTCCTCGGTACAGAAAGAGAAAATTAATGATATTGGTGATAGGAAAAGATAGCGTTTTAGGGATGCAAAGAGACCCATTGAGAGAGATAGAATAGTTTATCTTTTCCTATCCCCAAATTTATATCTTTTCAATCTTTCTACTTACAGCAGGGTAGAGAAGAGAGGGTTAAAAAAAATAGATGTAAATTTAGATTCACAAAGAGATAGAAAAAGACCGTCGTTGATAGATGTAGTATAGGATGAGAAAGAGAATAAGGAGATCGAAAAAGATAAAGGTTACTTTAGATTAACAGAGATAGGAAAAGATTGACATGAATAAAGAATAGGATGAGATAGAGAAGAGGGGATGGAAACAAATAGACGTGAATTTAGATTGACAACGAGACAGAAAAAATAGACGCTGATAGATGTAGGATGCGATGAGATAGAGAAGAGATTAAAAAAGATAGACGGAAATTTCGTCTGAAAAATAGATAGAAACAGATAAACATTGATAGATGTACGATACGGTGATATAGGAAAGAATAGATTGAAAAAGATAGACGGAAATTTAGATTGACCGAGAGATAAAAAAATATTGTCGTGGATAGATAAAGGATAGAATAAGATAGAGAAGAGGGTATTGAAAAAGATCGACGTAAATTCAAGTTGAAAAATATATAAAAAAAGATCAATGTTGATAGATGTATGAAACGATGAGATAGGGAGAAGGATACTGAAAAAGATACACGTGAGTTTAGATTGACAAAGAAATAGAAAAAGATTGACGTGGATAGATAAAGGATAGGATGACATAGAGAGGGTATTGAAAAAGATAAACGTGAATTTAGATTGACAAAGAGAAAGAAAAATATAGACTTGGATAGACGTAGGATAGGATGAGATAAGATAAGTAAGAGATTGAAAAAGATGACGGGAATTTATATTGACAGAGAGATGGTAAAAGATTGACGTGGATAGATGAGTGATACGATGAGATAGAGAAGAGGGTATTTACAAATAGATAGAAAATGGCAGACGTTGATAGATGTAGGATACGATGTGATAGAGAAGAGATTAACAAATATAGATGGGAATTTAGATTGACAGAGAGATAGAATTATATTGACGTGGATAGATAAAGGATAGGATATGATACAAAAAAGGGGATTGAAAAAGATAGACGGAAATTTAGATTGACAGAAAGATGGCAAGAGATTGACGTGGATAGATGAAGGATAGGATGAGATAGAGAAGAAGGAGTTCCAAAAGACAGACGTGAATTAAGATTAACAAAGAGATAGAAAAAGATAGATGTTGATAGACGTAGGATAGGATGAGATAAAGAAGTAGGAGATCCAAAAGACAGACATGAATTAAGATTAACAAAGAGATAGAAAAAGATAGATGTTGATAGACGTAGGATAGGATGAGATAAAGAAGAGGAGATTGAAAAATATGGACGGGAATTTAGATTAACAGAGATAAAAAAAATTGACGTGGATAGATAAAGGATAGGATGGGATAGAAAAGACAGTATTGAAAAAGATAGACGTGAATTTAGATTGACAAAGAGATAGAATGGGATACATTTTCTCGATCTCTTTCTATCATAAAGATTCAAAATTATTCAATAAGATAGGGTCTCTATATTTGTACTTCTAGCTGGGCAATGTCACGTGAGGTTTTCCTTAGTACGGCAGAACTGACCAAAGGATTTCTAAAAATGTTCATTATATTTTTTTAGCACTTTATAATATTTTAAGATTTTTTTTAGTATACGCTTTTTTCATTCACATAATTCAAAGTTGATGCAAGAATATAAAAGAATCCTTGACTGGAGACAAATCAATTGAACCCTAGTATGAATACATTTCATTGAAGTGTAAGGCAGTTATAGTCATTTATAATATTTAAAGAATTTGGTTTACGGACAAACAGTTTTCATTAATATAATTCACATATTACGAAGCAGTTCAGAATATTTGCTTTTATAAAAATTATTATAATATTAACTCAGAACGGGAGAAATCTATAACTATTACGCTACTGAATGACTTCACACAAATCTCAGTACCGAAAGGGTAAAATCGATATTTGCGCACGCATCCATCAACGAAGAGGGGAGGAATGGGTCCATAGTGCGAGAGACCCAGTCGATGCGAGGACTCATTCATAAAAATATCAAAAATCAGTCTTAGCTTGGCTTTATCGGGATTCGAGATTCGAATGAAATTCATTTGAATGGGCAATGTCCAGAATCATTTCCACGATTAAACAGTGGATTTCCTCAACAATTATTAATGTGCAAATTTTAATTAAAAGTGAACCGTGAGTTTTTTTGTTGTTGAAAATACAACTTTTGATATTTTTCCGATCCCAAGGAAAAACCTGACGTCGTAGCCAAAGTAGGATCCTAATAGCTTCCGACGTCTGAATGATTGCGTATTTGGCACGCATATGTGCGGATCAATACGCACAATGAGTGCAGTTCCACCGATCGAGCTTAGGCGGCGTAGCGTCGCTTATACGTGAGTGGCGCGGCCTATCCAGCGGCTTGGAGGTGGAGGGGATACATAGGAGTGAGCGAGGTAGCATCGGCGGACATTTTCCAATCTCTGTATCCCCTCCACCTCCAAGCCACTGGATAGGCCGCGCTACTCACGTATAAGCGATGCCACGCCGCCTAAGCTCGGTCGGTGGAACTGCACTCAATGTGCTCTCGCCCGATGAGACATATGCGTCATCAATTGAGGCGCATATCGCTCGCACGTAAGAAAAGTAATTAATGTGTTTAAAATGTCATTTAAAAAGCAGTACGTTCCCAGATAGTACAATAATAGTTTGCAGCAAACTTGCCTAAAGTCTGGTGGTATACTAGGAGGGTTAAAATACTACTGGACAGCCGTAGGTCCCATAGAAAACTACTGCGCATCGAATTAAGTTGAATAAATCTTCCAAACTGTCCTGAAACTTGCCGTGCAACATTCCCTCACAAGTGGACATTTTCTTGATTGACCGAACCTTGCCCTAACCTTTCAATGCAATATTCCCAACCTTACAATGCAAGTTTCATGAAAACTTCACGGATTTTGTTGTGATATCTGGGTATTTATATATTCTCAACATTTTCTATAATTAATTAATAAGCTAGCCGCCACTTAATATACGCACTGCGAGGTCTAGAAATAAGTTATTTTACTTTACATTTTCGAACAGTTGGTCGTTAATTGTTTAAACAAGTTTTTTTAAGCAAATACAGTATTCATGGAATTAAATGAATTTGCGGAATTCACAGAATTCCATGAATTCCGCAAATTCCATGAATTCCGCAAATTCCTCGAATTCCATAAATTCCACGACTTCCATGAATTCCATAAATGTCTCGCTGCGGGAATTGTTAGGGATATCTTGTCGGCGTTAAAATGCAAGTCATCCCGCACATTTTCCGTTATAGTACAAATATTTTATTAATTGTAATAATATGTGTCATTCTACAAGAAAAGGTACCACCTAGGTCGATGGTAGTTGATGAGATATTTGCGGTTTAATGAACAAAGGTCTAATTAGATCTTTGTTGCGAAATTGTTGAAAATTCAAATGATGGATTTTGGGGTTTTAATGGGAAATCCTACTTTAATCTAGACTTTGTCTGTTTATATTATACTTACAATGTTACAATATTATACTTACATGGCCAACAGCCATACCACGCTGAAAAAACCAGTTTTCGTCAGATCACTGAAGTTAAGCAGCGTTGGGCGCGGTTAGTACTTGGATGGGTGACCATTCGAGAAAACTGAGTGCTGTTGGCACATCGTGGGTGTGGTGAGCCCACACTTGTAGTTATTTACTACAAGAAACTATCCACCTAGAAACACTACCCGAATCGGGTAGTGTCACGCCTACCCTGAAAGGGAAATGGCTTAATGGTATACATACATACACTGGAACTTCGACTTAACCAGTCTGGATTTACTGCGTTCCGAGAATTGATGCTCGGTGGTTTCGCGATGAGCGGAGCCGCGGGGCCGAGAGGAGAGGATGTATTCGTCAAACGTGACAAACAACAGGAGGGCCGCACTCTCACCGCGTAAGTTACATCAGCTCGCGTCATCCCTCCAAATCCAACAGAAATCGTTCAGCCGACCCTTACTGTTTACGTTCGGACGGTCTGGATTTAGTTTCAAGGCTACTGCAAGCCATGCCCGAAACCGGTATTCAATCCAAGTTCCAATGTATGTCCTGGAAGTAACTGAAAGTGGGCAATTTTTATATTTCAACTAAAAATATAACACGTGCCCTTATGGCACCTTTGGTTTGTTTGTGATATATCTTCTGTTTCAAATGCCTTGCAACAAAGCTAAACAGAAATAAAAAATTGTGACGCTACCGTAGACATGAGGGGGGGGGGGGGCTCACATATCAGAAGCATGATGCGGTCTGGGAGACCGCACGTCCATACTCAAAGGTTAAACAAATATTCCTTTAATTTAGAAGTTTTTTTATTCATGTATAAAAAGAACAACTTAACTCTAAATACATACAATCTAATTAAGATGCACGTCTAACAAACACATTTTAAAATAACGCCTAAACTAAATTAAGCGCACTCGTCAAAAACTGAATCGTATGAAATAGGAAGGTAATCCTTTTCAGTATGAAAATAGACATCCTTGAAATCAGTTCCATACGTGAATTTGCGCACAATCCTTTTTACAACTTTTACGCGATGCGAAATTCTCCAATCATCAAGCATAGTTCCCTCATTGCTTATGATCAAAAGTGGAAACTTTTCATTTTTAGTATCCCGAAGATGGATGTTATCATTGATAGCTCGAACGAGGGAATCCGAGACTTTAGGACACATTTGTAATATCAGCAATTTAAGACCAACTGCACACTGAATAAGAGTATTTAATCCATAGTCTGAAACTCGTTTGCAGTTTGAACAGTCCAGAACTTTCAGATTTACACTTGCCCCGCAAAGAGATGTCGATGATAGCTTTGTATAACTCATGATTAGGTACTCGAGCTTTGCTAGTTTTCCAATGTCGGTCATTCCTCTGTCGGAAAGACGAAAACAACCTGAAGAATTTTTTGTTTGAATAAATGCCATGTTAGTTTTTTCAATATTTCAAATCAAATCGATGAGCTTTTCCACATGTCCATGCCTGCTTCGACTATTTTTTAAATCTGACGTCACTTCTTACCCACGGTTCCATGTATGTTTTCCCCCGTTTTCTTGTTTGCATAGTAAAAAAAAAGAGCGTGTTGAAATTTTGAAAAATGCAACAACATATATTAGCCAAACGCTTTCTGCCTCGTTGGAGTTTCTATTTAGCATATAAAGAGTGAAATTTTTCTTCATTTTTAATTTATAATGTAATAGGGAATGGGGCTTTAGTACCCTGAGTAATAACGAATTCGGGTACTAAAGCCCTGCCCTGCTGAAAGTAAAAAAAGAGATCCTATCTTTTTGAATAATTATGAATATTTATGGTAGAAAGATAGAGAAAATGTATCCCATTCTATCTCTTTGTCAATCTAAATTAATGTCTATCTTCTTCAATACCGTCTTTTCTATCTCATCCTATCCTTTATCCACTTTAATACTTTTCTATCTCTTTGTCAATATAAATTCCCGTCTATCTTTTTTAATCTCCTCTTCCCTATCTCGTCGTATCATACATCTATCTACGTCTATCTTTTTCGATCTATTTTTCAATTTAAATTCACGTCCACATTTTTCAATACCCTCTTCCCTATCTCATCGTATCATAAATCAAAATCCATCTTTTTCTATCTTTTTATGAATCTAAATTCCCGTCTATATTTTTCAATCTCCTTTTCTCTATCCCATCCTATACTACATCTATCAACGTCAATCTTTTTCTATCTCTCTGTCAATCTAAATTCCAGTCTATCTTTTTTAATATCCTCTTCTCTATCTCAGCGTATCCCACATCTATCAAAGTCTACCTTCTTCTATCTCTTTGTCAACCCAAATTCACGTTTATATTTTCCAATACCCTCTTCTCTATCTCACCCTCTCCTTTGTCTATCCATGTCAATCTTTTTTCTATCTATTTGTTCAATCTGAATTCCCATCTATCTTTTTTAATCTCCTCTTCTCTATCTCATCGTATCCTATCCTTTAACTGACAACGTCAATCTTTTTCTATCTCTTTATTCAATTTAAATCCACGTCTATTTTTTTAATCTCTTCTTTCCTATCTCATCGTATCATACATCTATCAAAGTGTATCTCTTTCCATCTATTTTTAAATCTAAATTCCCGTCTATCTTTTCCAATACCCTATTCTCTATCTCACCATATCCTAAATTTATCAACCTATATCTTTTCCAGTACTTTCTTCTCTATTTCACCCTATCCTTTGTCTATCCA
Organism: Andricus curvator; assembly: GCA_932195095.1. NCBI lineage: Eukaryota > Metazoa > Arthropoda > Insecta > Hymenoptera > Cynipidae > Andricus > Andricus curvator. The sequence goes on along the minus strand of CAKNYM010052349.1, from coordinate 8,885 downwards.
CGTCAATCTTTTTCTATCTCTTTATTCAATTTAAATTCACGTCTATTTTTTTTAATCTCTTCTTTCCTATCTAATCGTATCATACATCTATCAAAGTGTATCTTTTTCCATCTTTTTGACAATCTAAATTCACATCTATCTTTTTTAATCTCCTCTTCCTATCTCGTCATATCACACATCTATCAACGTCTATATCTTGTTATATCTCTCTGTCAATCTAAATTCCTGTATATCTTTTTTATTCTCCTCTTCTCTATCTCATCGTATCCCTCAATCTATAAACCTCATCTTTTCCAATACCTTCTTCTCTATCCCGTCCTATCTTTTGTCTTTCCACATCAATCTTTTTCTATCTCTTTATCAATCTAAATCCACGTCTATCTTTTTTAATCTCCTCTTCTCTATCTCATCGTATCATGCATCTATCAACGTCTATCTTTTTCAATACCACATTCTCTATCTCAATCTATCATTATTCTATCCACGTCAATATTTTTCTATCTCTCTGCCAATCAAAATTCCCGTCTATCTTTTTTAATCTCCTCTTCTCTATCTCATCGTATCCTACATCTATCAACGTCTATCTTTTCCAATACCTTCTTCTCTATTTGATCCTATCCTTTGTCTATCCACGTCAATCTTTGTCTATCTCTTTATCAATCTAAATTCAGGTATATCTTTTTTAATCTCCTCTTTCCTATCTCATCATATCCTAAATCTATCAACCTCTAGCTTTTCCAATACCTTCTTCTCTATCTCATCCTGTCCTTTGTCTATCCACGTCAATCTTTTTCTATCTCTTTATGAATCTAAATTCCCGTCTATATTTTTCAATCTCGTCTTCTTTATCCCATCCTATACTACATCTATCAACATCAATCTTTTTCTATCTCTTTGTCAATCTAAATTTAAGTCAATCTTTTTCAATACCCTTTTCTCTATCTCACCCTATCCTTTAACTAACCACGTCAACCTGAAGGTTTTACCGCCAGGTGGCTGACGGTATAAGTAACCAACAAGTGAAATCAGTCTTCGGGCCTATAAGTAGAAGCCCAGCAAGCAGCTTTGCTAAGATCGACACAATGGTCGACTAAGGTATGAAAATAAATTTTAAGTGTGTAGGTATATAAGCATGGACGTCACGTTGTGGACGTTGTGTTTCTGGTACGCGGTGAACATCAAATTAAATCTTTACATAAATTCCATAATTTTTCGATGTATTCCTGAATTTTGAGGGATAGAAAATGATAAGAATACTCAATCGCGGAAGATAGAATAAGAGATGACAAAGATTCAATTTTATATTAAAGGGATAGAATGAAGTAAAGGATAAGGATCCTTGGTTACGAAAGATAGAGGAAGAGCATGGTGCTTTGAATTACATTATCAATTTAAAAGAAGAAAACTTCACTGGTTATACAAACACGAAAGGGCCATTGCTGATATATTTTCTTGCATTTCTTAAAATTTCAACGCACTATTTTATTACGTAACTTTAAAAATAAGAATACGGAAAAATACACTTAATGGTAGACCAAATTTGGTACCGCTTGAAATTGAAAAAATTCAACTATAATAAATTCAAAGCTTTTCAAATTAGAAACCTTGAAAATATAGCATTAAAAATTCAACAACTTCAAATTACTCATTAATAACAATAAAATGTGTTTATGTGAAGTTCTAAACTGTCGTTTGTCCAGAATTACAATAAATAAAAGTCATTAAAGTTTCAATAAACAACTAATTTCGGATGATCACATCCTATGTGATTGTAAAGGAGTACTATTAATTTAAAATTCGAGCTTCCAAAATTTATTATCTTTAAATTGACAGACGCTAAAATAAACAAATTTTAGAATTAGATTTCGGGCTGAATAATTTTAAATTACAGTTCTTCTAAGCGGTATACTTGAAACATAAAGCTTTAAAAATTAAACTATTTGAAAATATGTAGTAAAATATTGAAAATTGTACTCTGCGAATCATACAAAATTCAATTATTCAAACAAACAATGGCGTTCGAATTTGAACATTTTTAATTTGAAGCTTCAAAACCTAAATTCTTTCGTAAGCCTTAAAAGTCTAAGTCTTCAAAACTGAATGCTTGTAAATTAAAAGACTAAATTGAATACTTTGAATTGCAGCCTTTGAAATTCGAAAAATTCATCTTTTGTAGCTTTCAGAATAAAATAATTTTAATTTGAAAACAAACCGCATATAAAGTACTTCATAGTTAGTAGTCTTCAAGCTTAGTCTCGAAAATATCACTGGTGATTTTCAGTAGTTTTCCCAGTGAAGAAGTACATCGATTTGACATGGTATATATCTTTCATTTCTAAAAAATTCGAATAAGTAATATCAATGACTATGACTATTCAAAGACTTCAGAGAATTTGCTTGCATTTTATGTCGTCTTATTTTAAAGTTTATCATCTAAACATTTCATAAAAGCGCTTTTTTAAATTTTAAGTACTCATAGCTTATTTAAAATGGGTTGAAAATGCCGATTTAATAAATACTATTTAATAATAACTATAATATATCATGTTAACATAGGTCTAATTTTGTATCTTCTGATGTTTTAAATAGACATTTCCACTCAAGCTTCCGAAAGATACTAAAAATTATTTAAGATTTCAAGTGGTTGAAGATTTTGCGAATACGTTTAGGAATAACACTAAACTTCGATATAGAAAAATTGAATGTGACAAGATAGAAAAAAATTAGCATCATCAACCGTCCGTGTGTAGTTTTTCCATTTAAGGGGAAAAATGGTTTTTAATACAAAATAAAAATTTTGAATGACTATTTTTTAGGTTTATTTTTTAAGGTTAAATGAATATAAGATTTTTGAGAAAATTCGAAAAGGTTTTTAAAAATTGCAGTTACGTCAAATCAAAATGTTAACAAAAAAGTTACTCTTCAACCAAATAGTTAAATTTTCAAACAAAAAAGATGAATTCTAAACGAAAAATGAAATAGTTGATATTTCAACTCAAAAATATTTTGATTTTAATCCAAACAGTTGAATTCATAAAAGAGACAAATTTTCCACAAAATAGTTTTAATCCACAGCCGACAAAGATTAATCTTCAAACAGTCGTATTTTTAACCAAAAAAGATTAAATATTTCTCAAAAGAGATGAATTTTCTATAAAACAGTTAAATTTTTCAACCCGACAATATGAATTTTCAACAACAAAAAATTCAACGAAATAGTTGAATTTTTAACCAAATACATAAATTTTCTACCAAGATTAATTTTCTACCAAGAAAGTCGATTTTTCAACTAAAATGATGAATCTTAAAAAAAATGACTTTTTAACAAAGTAGTTCATCTTTTCACAAAGTAGTTGAATTTTCAATGACATGATTTTTGAACTAAAATGATGAATCTTCAACCAAACAAGTACATTTTTAATCAATTAAGTTTAACTCTTAACCCAGAAGTAGAATTTTCAACCAAAAAAGATTAATTCTCAACGGAAAATATAAAAGTTGATGTTGAAACTAAAAAAATATTTTAATTCTAAGTAAAAAAAAGTTGTATTCATCCAAAAAGACGAATTTTTAACAAAATAATTGCATCATCAACCAAAAAGGATTTTAATTTTATACCAAACAGTTGTAATTTGAATACAAAACATGAAATTTCTACCCAAAGATATGAATTTTAAACCCAAGAAGTTAAATTTTCATCCAAATTGTTGAATTTTCAAACAAGAAAGATTTTTCTGTCAAGGAAGAAACAAAATGTTACGCAAATTATAATCTGAAGGGAAAAATAATAATTTTTAATACAAAATGAACATTTCGAGTAACTATTTATTTCTTAGGTTTATTTGTTTTTAAGGTTAAATAAATATAATTTTCCTACAATTATTGAGAATATTCTTAAAGATTAAAAAAAAATCAGATACGTCAAATCGAAATTTCAACAAAAAAGTTATCTTTAACTGAATAGTTAAATTTTTAAACAAAAAAGATGAATTCTAAACGAAAAATCTAATAGCTGATATTTTAATCCAAAAAGATCTTGATTTTAAATCAAAACCAGTCAAATTCATCCAGAAAAGATACATTTTCAACAAAATAGTTGAATCGTCAACCAAAAAGATTAATCTTCAACCAGTTGTATTTTTAAACAGAAAAGATTAAATATTTTCCAAAAGAGATGAATTTTCTACAAAACAACAGTTTAATTGTTCAACCCAAAATATCAATCTTCAATAAAAAAGTTAATTTTGAACCAAATAGCTGAATTTTTCACTAAATATATGAATTTTCTACTAAGAAGATTAATTTTCTGGAAAAAAGTTGAATTTTCAACTAAAATGATGAATCTTCAACCACATAAGTATCTTTCTAACATAGTAGTTTAACTTTTAACCAAGTAGTTCAATCTTCATCCAAAAGGATGAATTCCTAACGAAAAATATAATAGTCGATACTAAAACTAAAAAAGATTTTTATTTCAAATAAAAATGAGTTGAATTCATAAAAAAACTAATTTTCTACAAACTAGTTGAATCCTCAACCAAAAGCATAATTTATCAATCAAGAAGATTAATTTTCTGCTAAAAAAGACGAATTTTGAACAAAATAGTTACATTTTCAAACAACGAGATGAATTTTATAACTAAAAGTATGAATCTTCAACTAAACAAGTGAATTTTTAACTAAGTTTAATTTAAACCAAGAAGTACAATTTTCAACCAAACAAGACGAATTCTCAACGAAAAATATAATAGTTGATATTAAAACTAAAAAAGATTTTAATTTTAAACCAAACAGTTGAAATTTTAATAAAAAAAGATGACATTTCTACCAAAAGCGATGAATTTTCAATAACTACTTCAAATATTTGCTAAGAACTAGTTATTTTTTGAGTTTCTTTGTTTATTTGCTTTAAGGTTATATAAAGCAGTTTTCCGTGGTTTCTCGAGAAAATTCAAAAGGATTTATGAAGATTTCATATATGTCGAAAAAGTATCTAGAAAATTTCTAAGAATTTCTCTTTAATTTTACAAATTTCAAGGAAAAATTTGATTCCCTTTGAAAGATATTTAGGACTTTTTGACGTTTGAAAAGCGTTTAAAAATATTTTATTTTTCGGAAATCTTTCAAAGTTTAAAAATATTTGTAATCTCTTCAAACTTCTCAAATTCTTCAATATCTTTTAAACTGACTCGAAATATTTCTAAAATTGTCATAAAATCTTCCGGATTCGTTTTTGATAATTTTGGAAATCTTTTTCAATGTTTTGAAATCTTTTTCAATCTTCTCTTCCAATTCATTTAAACAAATAAAAAAGCACTAAATATTCCCAGGAATCTTTAGACATTTTTTTATTTTGAAACCTTTCAAAATCAAAAAAACCTAAAGTTTTTAAAAAATTCTGCAAAATTAAAAAAATTGTCTTAAAATCTTCAAGATTCTTTTGTAGCATTTTGAAAATCTTTTGGCTTGTTTTGCAATCTTTTTAAATAATTCCTTGCAGTAAATTTTGTAAAATAAAAACTCATTTAAAATTTTCCCTGGAATCTTAAGAAAAACAAATTATCTTAAGACCTTTCAAAATCTTTAAAAGGCTTCAAAACTTTTTTTCAAAATGTTCAAAAAGCTACATTTTGTTTTAAATTCTTTGAAATCTTATCAAATTTAAAATTATTTTTAAAATCTTTTCAAGTTTTCTTCCACGTTAAAAAATTAAATCAAAAAATATTAAAACCAATTATTGATTTATTTCTTGTAAAAGTGAAACTAGTTGAACGACCTCCACAAGACGCAATAATTATTTTCCGTATTTTTTCCGTACACATGCAAATTCTCTAATTTAATTTCAAAATAAATTTTTGTCATGAATTAACAATATTTTTATACGGAAAATGGAATATTAATATTTTTTATCTTCCCTCCAATTTATTTTTAATATCGAAATCGTAAATACAGATATTACACCAAAATAAAATAAAACATGAAAATTATATACCCTCTTAGGCCAGATATTTTTTTCTACAATAGCGCACTCAGGATTTTTAATCCAAATATGGATAAAATCGAGGATAAAATGGATACACGAGGATCCGGTTTCGGACAAAATCAACATTGATTTGGGATTCAGAAATGGTAAATTCAGCCTCATTTCTAATACCTTAAACTCTTTTTGATTTATTCCTTTTTACAAGTTATTCATATTTTTTAGAAAAAAAAGTCCTAGACCTAATCTATGAAATTTAAAATCATTTTTACTATCTTCCTTTCGTTTTCCATTTTAAATCGCATTCATAGAAAATAACTTGTATACGTACGAGAGATGTTGAGATAAACAAGTTGCCTACAGTTCTTAAATATTTCTTTAAGGAACTGATCATCAACACTGTTATTGGCTTGAACATTCAGTTTTTGGAGATTATACAATTGCGAAACGCATCTAAGTTGACTCGAGTCCCTCATCTTGTAAATTAATCCCAAATTCTTTAAATTCTCTAGCCTGGATAGATCTACTATTCCCTCTTGTATGCTATGATTTAGAACAAAGGTGTGCAAATTTTTGCAACTTTCAAGAACCTGGAAGTATTTATTAAAAAGATAAAAAAGTCTTGTTCCAAGTGGATGTTAAAATAAGAATCCTCACAGTATTCAAAAGATCGGCATTCTCCAAAGTCCAGAAAGTGTTACACTCCTCCAAAAATATTTGTTCGATTGTTTCAAGGGACAAGCCAACTAAAATCTCTCCCGAAAGCTTGCTACCAGAATTAAGATGTAACATCTTTAGCTTCTTCATTCTCGTTATAAGGTTTGAGATACACTCGCTGCTATAATCGTGTCGCTGTAAATTTAAACTGAAGTGGGTGAGATTTTCACAATGCTGAATCAGTGGCTGGATCATTCGTGAAGTAATAATATTGCAGACGCTGGAGTAGCCAGAAATGTGTTTATATTTCCTCATCCTTGAGGTGACCGATTTTCTTGATGGGTGAATTTGGATCTCATTTAGATAAAGGCAACGCAGGTTGGGACACAGCTGGCATATATCATGAATGGAAAGACTTGGCAGGCTGTGATATAATCCAAGCTCGTCGGCTTTTTCATCGCGGATGGTCGTGTTTAAGTCGATAGTTCTTAAATATTTATGGCAGCGTTTCAAGACCTCTTTGAACATTGTTCTATCGATGCACTTCGTTTTTTCTTTTGGCCAGCCCCAAGTTTCAGGAGAAAAGTCCAGTTTCTCAAACAGGTACCAGGAGTCGCGACTTATGTCTCGGAACCTTTTGCACACTGAGAAGAATTAGAGTTAGAATGAAAATGGTATTTAAAAATTTTAAAGAATTTATTATTATTGTCGGTGAAACAGAAGTCTATACACGGGTCATCCTCGCTGCCAAAGTATCATTTAAGTCCTTCAGCGTGAGTACATATACCGCCAGACGAGTCCACTTCACTGGATATGGGTCTGAAAATTTTTCTTTTATTGGGTGAGCTGAGAATCACTGTATTAATTTAATTACAACCAGTAATAACCCGCGGCTGCGTCCGACTTGATCAGAAGTACTCGCATTTGCCTGGACGTTTGGCCAGAGGAGAGGGAAACTGCAGAAAACCACCTCCCGAGTTCAGCTGGGTTTTCGACAGTCGAGTTTGAAGGTAGACAATCTGCTCGTATGTCGCAAATGGTCACCCATCCGAGTGCTATCCGCGCTCGAACTGGCTTGACATCCGGACTCTTCCCGACTCTCACTGCTTTTTTTCAAATTATTGTTATAACTTTAATACAATTTCTAAATTGTTTACATTAAAACGTCTTAAAATATATACAAATCTGCACTGAATTACCCCTATTTGAATTGTTTCCGATCATTATGTAACTTTTTAATAAAATCATCTCATTTGACAAAAAATAACCTAAAAACATTGAAGAACGGTCTTAATGAATCCTATTAAAAAAAAATTGGTGGAACGAAATTCTCGAAAATCTAGCACTCATTTTTGTTGAATGCCTGATTGGTTGCATACTGCGTGAATATGACATTAAAGTACCTGTTTTCAGTTTGTTCTTTTGAATTTTCTGGAATTTTGTAAATTGCAATTTCTAAATGAGGAATTTTAATTCTAAAAACGTATTCCTAAAAGCGAAGATGAAAATTTTTAATGATTCTTTAATAATAAAGGCAACAGTTCTATTCTTAACTTTTTGGCCAAATGTATTTATCTATTAATTTTCTGCGCCATAAATTTAGTAAATCAAAATTTCCAAAGAAGTAATTTTATTTAATGATAAAATTGATTTCTGAATGTTTCTAAACAATATTCATAAATGAGAACATTTTATTTGAAAATATTTTTTAATAATAATATTTAACTTAAGTGTAACCTGAAATTAGACAGGAAATAAAAGAGAGCCTGGAGAATATTTTTAAAGATAAGTTCTTTTTTTTCTTAGATCAATTTGTATTAATTTTACTGAAACAAAATTTTTAAAGCTCAAAGCTTCAAATAATGATGAAATTTCTTGATAAAAATTTTAGACTATCGTGCCTCATGTAAGGTTAAGGGGGGGGGGGGGGTAAACTCTAAAGATACTTCAAAGCGGTTAAGAACTCAAAAATTAAACTGATGATGTTTCACTTGACGCGCTGTTTTCAAAGATACCTAAATGCATTTTAAGTTTCACTTAAACTTGTGATATTTCAGTTCAATTGTTATAAGTATTTCAATATTTCAAGCAGGAGAAAATTTGACATATATGTTTATATATGGCTCTTTATCGAATTTGAAAGAATTAGGTATGCGAAGGAATTTCCAATTGATTTTAATGGTTTGAAAGAAATTCCAAATCTTTTCTTTCTTGAAAATCCTGACATGTTGGGGTAGGGCTTCTTTTT
>CAKNYM010052348.1:548567-565582 GCA_932195095.1 Andricus curvator | reverse complement strand
AGGGCCGGTCCACAATGAGAGTCGTAAGCGTCGACGTTCGAACGTATATGCGTATTTGACGTCATACGCACGTTGTTACCAACGGTCGCAGCGAGAAAACGAAAAATGCGAAACGGCGAAACTGCTCGGATAATTGGCAACAACGTGCGTATGACGTCAAATGCGTACATACGTTCGAACGTCGACGTTTACGACTATCATTGTGGACCGGCCCTGACTCGTGCAGTGTTTTTAGAATCAGTCTCAGGTAAGGGAACCAAGGTCGACCAACCCACGACTCGTCCTAAAAACACTGCACTTGTCACGAAAAGGCCATCGCCTACCACTTGTAATGCAATATACTATTTTTGTTGATAATTCAACTGTTTTGTAGAAAATTCACCATTTTGGCTTGAAAATTCAACAAATTTGTATTTTTTGGAAAATTCGTTTTGGTTTGTAAAATCCAACTGTTGTTTATTTTAAATTAAAACTTGTTTTATGAAGTATCAACTATTACATGTTTCGTTGAAAATTCATCTTTTTAGGTTGAAAATTCAACTCCTTGGTTGAAAGTTGAACTACTTTCTTCAAAGTTTATTTTTTTTCTTTAAGATTCATAATTTTAGTTGAAAATTCGTATTTTTAAATTAAAAAGTAATTTTTTAAACTGAAAATTCAATTGTATGGTAGAAAATTCGTTTTTTTTCATTCAAAAATAATTCTCTGGAATTAAAATTTAACCATTACATTTTTGGTTGAAATTGATCTTTTTAGTATAAAAATGCAATTATTTAGTTAAAAAATTTTGAAATGAAACAAATATAAACTAAAAATGATTCAAATAAAATTTGGACTAACATCACAATCATTGTTCAAACTATTTAGTTAAAAATGTATGGGATTTTTTGGCAAATTCGTCTTTTCGATAGAAAATAAATCTTTATGGTTGAAAATTCAACTATTTGGTTACAAATTTATGTATTTTGTTGAAAATTCGTCTTTTGTGGTAGAAAAGTATTCTTCTTGGTTGAAAATTCAACCATTTGATCAAAAACGTATGTATTTTGTTAGGAATTCATCTTCTTAAAATAAGCTATTATTTAATAAATATACGCATTATTATTCTTTCTCACCATGAGTTACAAATTGCGTAATTTGTGATATGCATGTTTGTTAACTTGCATTAATCATTACCTCACTAAGTGAAAAGTGTACAAAAAGTTTAAAAGTTCAGAAAAACCACAACTTTTTAGCACTTATCTAAGATAAGATGATTATAAACAATAATAAATTGTTTAAACAACTGTCTTTGCTAACTTGCATTATTTATTACTTTACTACGTAAAAAGTGGTAAAAAGTTAAATATTTAAGAAAAAACACAAGTTTCTAGCATTATTCCAATTGAATATTATTAAAAATAATAATAAATTCTTCAAACAATTGATTTTATTAACTCAAATTAATTATTCACATCACTCTAATTGAAAATTGGACAAATAGTGTAAAAGTAAAAAAAACTGCAATTGAATATTGAACGAAAAGTGGACATTTTTTGGAAAAAACGCGACTTTCTAACTCCATTCTAAGAGCAAATCGTTAAAAACAATAATAAATTGTTCAAACGATTTATGTCAATATCTAATTATCAGTATAAAGTAGTATTTTATGTATAAGAAACAATTTGCATTAAAAAAACCGCAAAAAATCATAATTAGCGCCAAAAACTCGCTCACTCATGGGGGTGATATTTATAAAATCATATTTTATTCATATTATATGGCTGATTGTGAAGATAAATGTTGAGTTTCGACTCGATTCAGCTAATATTGACGATTCTGAATAAAATTTACAAAAACGTATTTTTTCTTATGGGAAATACGTGTCAAACTTAATACGGCTTGCGCCAGTCGCTACCTCTAAATATTAAAAAAAAATGGATTTATTCGTGTGTGGATTCGAACAAATTTCCTGGCGATATGCATGGAAATTCGAGAACAAAAATTTTAGTTCACCCTACTCTACATGCCAAAGTTGGGATCACTGGGAAAAGACACCAGAGGCAAAAAGCTATACAAATACAATTTTACGGATGGGAAGGAATTGGGGAATATAAAATTTCAGAAATTTGTGAATATTTAGGAATACTTCGGAATATGTAGGAATATGAGGGAATATTTGGGAATATAAGGAATATCAAGAATATTTCATAAAAAAATGTAGAAAGAGCCTTTCTTCGACAGCATTTCCCCAGATTTCTGACAAATCTGTGTGGCTAGGCTGATTAGAGTCTAATTCATCTCTGAATTTGATTGAAATTTCAAAATCGCTTTTTCATTAAGAATCCAACGATGAAAAAAATCATTTTCATGAAAAATGTAGATACCCCTATATATTGTTACTTTTACTGAGAAAATGACTTCTGATTTGTTTCAAAATTGAAAAAAAATATTGAGAGGTCGCTCAAGGCCATTTTAGGGAAAAAATGATCATTCCTAATTAAATTTACGCTATTTATTGATTTATTTCTGGCGCGTATGCATTGTGTTCTTTACAATGCAGTATTGCACTCAGATTTTTTTCAGATTTTTACAATAACATTCAAAGGTCGCTCAAGGTCATTTCTTTGAGAAAATTTGGATTCAATTTAATCTTCTTCAGTTTTTTGTTGAGAAACAGTGTGAATTGATTCATTGCAACAAAAGAATTAGTCAAGTGGTTTAATAACTGTGTGTCATATTATTTTGAGGTCATTCAAGGTTCGAATTTCTAATTCGTTTTTCATTATGAATCCAACGATATGAAAAACTGATTTTCCATCAAAAATGTAGATAGAGCCTTTCTTCAAACGTACGGCAGTACAGTGTCATCTCGTCCCAAGAGGTACGTATGTCGCACGCGTTCAGAATGTGAGCTTGGCTGGCTTAACAGACGGTGACTTCACTGTTTTACGGATTTATCTTGGGACCGCTTTTACGTGACTGAATTCTCACAGCAAGTACTCGTAATGTGTCGCTTTATGCCCTTCTTCAGTTTACTTTTTCTTTATCCTATTATTTCTCTTACTTCTGTTAAGTTATAGGAAAATTTATTGTGTGACTTTATAACCTGTCACTTTTTTCCTAAAGCAAAGAACAATTATATGACGGCTTTTTGAAAAAAAGACTAATAAACTAATCTATTTCGATTCAGGCAGGCTATCGACGAAAAAATTTTACAGTCAACCGGAAAAATTATGGATCATTTTGGGGTAAGTACGGATCAAGGTTTATGCTCTATAACTTTATGATTTCTTTTAGTAGTCACAATACTTTCTGAACATTTTATAAACAAAATTTTTAGGATATACAGTAAAATCCCTTTGGGAATCAAAAGTTTTCAACGGAATAATATCCTTGTTCCATAATTATCCACCATGATCCATAGTTACCCCATTTGACGGTCCTAAAAAGGATTATTTCATGGCAGTGGCTACGTGTACCGAAAGTTTGGTACAAAAATCCTCATTTTTTTGGTCTGTGTAGACACTTCCTCATTTCTTTAGAAATGATCCACACAAAAAAATTTGACCTTTTTTAATATCTTGCATCGCTTGGAAAAGAGAAATAAGAAAAAGCTATTATTGTAAAAAATTATCTCGGATAGTATTCTTAGCCTAGGATGCGCACTGTTGGTTCTCACGATTCGCGCTCGATAATATATGAAGTGAAAGAAGCGAAAAATATTTAATCCAAATTTGAGAAATTAATTCCTCTTCTAAATTCTTCCAATAAAAATGTTTAGGCTATACAAAAATTTACTTTGATACATAAATACTATAATGTGACATTTCAAAAACGCATTCAATAGAACTTTTAAGAACTATATATGATATCGATTTAAAATTTTGAACTCACTGGCTACGATCCATAAGCCATACGAAGATACCGCGATTTTTGCTGATACTTAGCCAGGAAAATGGAGTTTAATAAAGTTATAAAAGTCAAAAGAATGGGTCCGTGAAAATTTTGAATATAGCCAACATTTCGTAAATTCTATTATTCGACTTTTAAACCTTAAATTTTCAGAATAAACGTATTAAAAATTAATTGGTTGCTTATGGTAGAAGAGAATTTGAATATATGTGTCAGTCTAGGGTGGTCCAAATTTATACCTGTACAAATTCAACTTCCGATTTTTGGTGATCGATCTCCCACAATTTGTTCGTTTTCCCGAAAAAGAAAATCCGTATTTTTTTTTCTTTTTGTCAACGTTAACCCGTACTCCCGGGCTTTTGAAATTCACATGGGGTTTTAAATGGGAAATATGTTGACCCAATAACTTTTAATTTTGACTCATCCCCCAAATACACTTTTACTGAGCCCGGAAAATGCCTCGAGAAATGCAAAAGAGCAGTTTTCTATAAAATTCATGCTAAAGAGGATATTTTGCGGAATTTTATCAACATGAATTATTTTTAATCGATAGGTGATGAGTTTCCAAATATTTTTTAATAATTTCAAATTTTTTAAACAATTATGATTTGTTCAAACAATTTTTTTCTCTTTTTTTAATCTCTTGCAATATGCCGCTTATTATTCAGTTTTTCCTTATTTTTGAACGTATACCATATATTGTTTTAACAATAATAATTTGCTTGAACAATTAAATTCAATTGCTCTATGTGAAGTATAGTCCTCTTTTTTTCTTAAAATTACGCCTTTAGATTATTGAAATCCGTGAATGGACGATAATTTGCATGTAGATCTGTCCTAAATCATATAAATGAAACAGAGCAGAGACACAATTTTAAGAAAAAAAGGACTATAATTTTTCTCAGAGCAATTAAATTTAATTGTTAAACAATATAGCGACATAATAAGCGATATAGTGTAAGAGATTCGAAAAAACTAGACTTTTCTCGACCTTTCCTATGAAAAAGCGCAAGTGAGTGATTATTAATTGTTTAAATATTTGCCAATATTCTCAAACAAACAAATTGTACTCTTAACATGCGTTAATTGTGTTAGTAATTGTAGAGGATAATAACTTTTTACGATTTACAGGGAAGAAAATTGTTTGAACAAATGAAAATTGTTTAAATAATTACCAAATATGTTAGACAAGAAGTACTACTCTTGACATTCATCAACTATTCATAATTTATCCCGAAAGGCAATAACTTTCCACGATTTACTGGGGAGAAAATTGTTAAAAAAATAATAATTGTTTAAAAAATTCAAAATTATTTTAAAAATATTTGGAAATTCTTCACTTATCGTTAAAAAATTATTCATGCAAAAAAAATTCCAAAAAATGCCTTGAATCTAAGAAAATTTACTTGATTCAAAAAAATGATCGTACGATATACGTCCTATAAAACATTTCTTCAATTCAAAGAAATGGGTTTATCATAACCAAAAGTATTAAAGTATTGTTACAAATTAATATTTATTTCATTCAATGAAATATTAACTAAGCGAAGGAACCTTGTTATTGGTTAAAAGAAATAAGCGATAGGTGTTTGAAAATTAGGTAGTGTCAAAATGTTTTCACAAGTTTCAGGAAAAATTCGTAATTATAAATCTATAGTAGATACATTGCCCGTTTCCATTTGTAGCCCATCCCAAATTTCTAGAATATGAAAGAATTCTAAAACAATCTAGAACATTGCGAAATATTCTAGAAAAATAAAAAATATTACGTTGCGTTAACGTCTAACTATGTACGCGTCGCATTTCAGGATGACGGTACGCACCGAACAAAGAGTGTATATTAAATTTGACCAAAAACTTAACGATTCATGTTCGGAAACCATTGTTATGATTCGGAAAGATTATGGTAATGAGTCTATGAGTGACACTCAAATTAAGGAGTGGTCTAGGCGATTTAAAAGTGTTCGTACTTCAGTGGAAAGTGACCCTCACTCTGGCAGGTTCACAGCGGCTAAAACGCCTTAAAATGTAGAAACGGTGCGAGTGTTAATTAATGGAAGTATAATTAACTGTTATCACTTATCTACAGATAAATTTAATCAACATTCACATTAACAGCTTATTCAGCAATTTATGGTGAAAAACGGCCTTACACAACTTTGAAAGGCCCTATACAGTCCTGACCTGGCTCCCTGTGATTTCTGGCTGTTTCGCAAATTGAAGTACTCTCTAAGGGACCGTACTTGAATCACGTAACGGATTATAGGCCCTCTCCAGGACCCCCCCCCCCCCCCAACCCTGTAACGCACCGTAACAAAATATTTCTAGCCCCCCCCTCCCCCTCTTACTGTACGCAATTTATGGTTTCCAGAAATAATAAGATATGGGACTAATGGCAATTTTTTGTATTTAAGATATAAATATTTCAGATACAAATTTAAAATTTTCAAATTTACTTATTTATTTTAAACAAAAAAATGACTTTTCCACCATATAACATGATTTTTAACAAAATACTTGCATTTTGAACAAAATATTTGAATTTTCAACAAAATAATACAATTTTCAACAAAAAACTGGAATTTTCAACAAAATAATTGAGTTATCCACAAAATCATTGAATTTTCAACCTAAAAACATGAATTTTCAAGAAAAAAGTGCAACAGTTGATATTTTAACCAAAAATATGAAATTTTGTGTAAAAAATGAATTTTAAAATCACAAAGACGAATTTTTAACAAATAAAAATTTTTCAGTCATGAAGAAAAATGTTGACCTAAACTGTTGAACCTTCAAGCCAAAAGATGAGTTTTCTTTGTAAACATTGAATTTTCAATCAGAAAATATGAATTTTCAGCAAAAAAATTAATTTACAACAAAAGTAGGTCAAATTTCAACCAAAGAGATAAACCTTCTTTCAAACAAAAAAAAAACAAAAATTTCAACAGACTAGTTCAGCTTGTACCCACGAAATTGAATTTTCAGTTAAAGAAGATCAATTTTCAACAAAATAGTTCAACTTTCAACCGAAGAGATGAATTTTCAACTAAAAATAATGAATCTTCAACGAAAAAGTGATTTCTCAACAAAGTCGTTTAACAAAAATTTTAAAATAAAATAGTTGAATCCTCAAGGAAACAAGATTAATTTTCAAAGAAACCGTTGCATTTTTATGGAAGAAAGATGAAATTTCTGCTAAAACAGATGAATTTTTAAATGAAAAAGACAAATTTGTAAAAGATTCAATTTCCATTCAAAAAAGATTTCAATTTGACTTTTCAACGTTTAAATATGAGTTTTAAATAAGAAGTAAATTTTCTTTGAAGGTGCTTGAATATTGAACAAAACAGTTGAATTTTTAACCAAAAAGAATTACTTTTTAACAAAATTATTGGATCTTCAACCAAATAGTTGCATTTTTATCCAAGAAGAGTGAAATTTCTACTAAAACAAATGAATTTTGAAATCAAATGTAAAAAAAATTGGAATTCTCATAAAAAAAAAATTTTAGTTCGACTATTCAAAATTAAAATATGAGTTTTAAACAAGAAGTCAATTTTCTACGAAGATACTTGATTTTTCAAAAAAAAAAAATAAAAATTTTCAACAAGAAAGTTGAATTTTTAACCAAAAAGGATGACTTTTTAACTTTAACTTTAAATTATCAAGAAAGATGAAATTTCTACTAAAACAGATGAATTTTTAAATTAAGTAAACCAATTTTCAAATAAATAGTTGAATTTTCATCCAAGAGAGATTTCAGTTGACCTTTCAACACCAAAATATGAATTTTAAACAAGAAGTAAATTTTTTATGAAATAGTTGAATTTTCAAAAAAAAAGACTTTAACAAAACTGTTAAATTTTCAAACAAATAATAAATTTTATAGCTAAGAAGATAATCTTCAGGAGAAAGAATTTGCAAAAAAAGTAATTTAAATATAAATACAAGGCAAATAAATTACTAACAAGAATATTATTCCAGTGTTACCGCAAAACTTCATTTTAAAAATTCCCTAATTTTTCCCTGAATAATTTTTCATTTTCGCTGACCATTATAATATTTACTATTTACCATTATAATACCAAAATCTCAAACTTGTAACATTTTAAACCTAGAATATTTTATAAACGGAATAAAGGAATTTCAAGTTAAAATTGAAATATTTCAAATTTATTCTGCTTGACAGTTATTTAAAGTTATAGAAATTCTCTGACTTTTGCAAGATTTTTTTTTCTAAATCCCTGACTTTTTCCTGACTTCTGTATAATTACTGTGAGTTATTTCTTTCATTCGCAAATTTCAAAAATTACGTACATGAACGAGCGACCCCCCCCCCCCTTCCGTAACAAATCGTAACAACATCTCTCGACCCATCCCTCCCCCTTGAGCAACGTAATTTAAGTGCAGTCCCTAAGAGGACAACGATTTCAAGAAGCAGCGGAAATAAAACAGAATGCGACGAATCAGCGGTTAGCTATTCGGAAAGGTGACTTTAAGGAGTACTTCCTAAAGTCGTGGAATTGCTGGAACAAGGTTGTGGCTTCCAAAGGGTAGTAATTTGAAGGGGATATCATCGCCATTGACCAGAATAAAATCTTACTCCTGATACATCCCAAGGTCGGATACTTTCCGGACAGACCTACAATATGCTAGAAAATGCTTAAAATTCAATGAAATTCCAAAAAATTCTAGAATGTTGAAGAAAATGCCACGAATATATTTTTGGAGGCAGCATATGCTCAAAATATGGATGAAAGAAGAGCTGCACTTACGGGAAACTGAATGATGTGCCATAACCTGAGTTTTTATTCTCACATAAGTCTTGTGGGACTGGAAGTCTCTGAAACGGAATATCAGTCCTACGTGATGGGATTGCTAATAGGTCGCTGAAGTGAGATACGATTTCTGGCAGGGTTCCAAATGGCGCCTAAATGCAAGCAGCTGTCATTAGCATTGCAAATTGAAATCATAAATAGTTGCGTCAAATAAATAATACAAGGGTGCGAACGTCATGGTTGGTATCCGTGGAAGTTGCGCTTCCGTTGCTCTGCTTAAAATCACGCAGAATCGCTGGTCAGGGTATGTCTTTCCAGCCCTTTCTCTACGACTGGGCATCGTGCCAAGATAAATGTTTCAGCTACGCTTAATATCATACTTACTGCTATTCGATGACACTGTCCAATGCCAAGAATTTCCAATGAAATCCTACCATTCTCTTATCGCAATTTCACAATTTTATTATTATAATTTACTTGTTACTGTAATCGTAAATAACAGTACTTTTATAAAACACTTGTACCATTTTATTCTGCTTCGCTTAAGCTTTTATTTTTGTTCCATTTTGAAACTTGGCTTTGTAGTTGGTCATTTCGGAAAGGCATATGGGAGAAGCTGGTGAATTTTCAAATAATTTGAGACACATATTTTTAGGGTTTCCCCGGGCACAAACCCTCATAGTTTCGGTCGGGTGTCCGTCCATCCCACAGTGGGGCAAAAAAAGGTTTTGAACAAATTAGTGTAGAGCTTACAATTTTTATCCGATTTGAGCGTTAAAAATGAATAAATTCAATTATCCCCTCGTAACTTCCCCTACACCCCGTTTTTGATTTTTCCGACCACTCTCCCTTCCCTACTTCCCTATTAGTCTAGAGCTTACAATTTCGAAGCAATTTGAGCGCTAAAAAATTAAAGTTAAGTACCCCCCTCCTTACTTCCCCTACTCCTGCTTTACCTGATTTATCGTCATCACTTCCCTTCTCCTATTTGCTCATACTTTCCTTACTTCCTCACTTCCCCTCACTTCCCTTACTACTCCGCGGTTACTTCTCCTCACTTCCTCTCCTGGAATAAAAGTACGACGGATCCACAATAGGGCAAAGAATGTTTTTCTAGACAAATGAGTCCAGGGCTTACAATTTTATTTCGATTTGAGCGTTTGAAAAAAAATGAAAGTTAGCTCAATTTCAAAAACATGGAGAATAGACATAAGGAGACCAAAGTAGTGTAACCGAAAATGAGCACATTTTTCTCGTATGAAAATGGTTACAATACTTCCCGTTCCCGCGTCTGGCGCTAGTGTGGCACGCGTATTGAATGGTAGCTGCCTTTGTTGACATTGACACATTTTGAATTATTCACAATTGTGATATGTGATTTATAGAGATAAATTGTTATTGACAAAAAAGATTTAAATAATTTAAATAATTTTCCCCACCGCGAAACATCTTTTTTTTTAAGTGTGTGTAATTGTAGTCATCCTGCAATGGACGAGGTAGGTACTTTTGAATTATTGCGCTAACGAATCAACATAACCTTCGGGGTATAAAGATTTGAATGGAGAATAATTAAGATTTTGATTTCAACGTGAAAGTCAGGATTATTGTATTTTATAAATATTTAAGTTTTCACCAGTTTAAAATGCACCAAATTTTTCCTTTGGAATTTATTTTCATTGTATTCATATCCGGGTATTGGATGCTGTTAAAAGTTCAAATTTTTCTCTCTTCAATCCTCA
The DNA here is from genome assembly GCA_932195095.1 of Andricus curvator. NCBI lineage: Eukaryota > Metazoa > Arthropoda > Insecta > Hymenoptera > Cynipidae > Andricus > Andricus curvator. The sequence goes on along the minus strand of CAKNYM010052348.1, from coordinate 555,171 downwards.
GTAACAGGTTGAAGCAAAATACATGACGGCGGCCATCGATACGCGTACCACACTAGCGCCGCGCTCGAGAAGATCTAGCATTTTGATGCGTTATTGTACATCCGACAGAAAAATGCTCGTTTTTGGTGAAGTCAATGTACAGGACTTTGGGCTCCTTATGTCTATTCTCCATGTTCAAAGAGGTGAGATTGCTTTTTTCAATCAACACCATAGTAGAATTTTTTCAAAATAAACGAATCTATTTTTTCGCAACTAATCATATTGATGTGAAACATCATAAAATAAATAAAAACACTCATTCCAAATAATAATGAGCAGTTCGCAACATTTCATGACCAGGTAGCAATTTTTTCCAGAATGTAAGTAAAAAAATTGCTTAGTTACAATTTTCAAAAGTTTCAAAAGTAAATCTGAATGTTATAAGCGAATTAAATAAACAAATGTATATATTAGTCATTTCACGCTCTCAGGACTTCATTTCCTTAATAGAATTGTTTAAAAAATTGTCGGCAATAAATAATATGTACACTTTTTAATTACCTGATAACAATTGCTTCTGGCTTGGATAAATTTTATAAACAAATACAGATTTTCGTCAATTTTCAACTGACAGATTACGTTTTTCACAAAGGAATCAATTATAAATCACTTGTCAAAATCTTTTCATCATGATACTTTATCAACAAACAATAATTCTTTATTTTATGAACAATTTTATTAGGAAGTCCGCGATTTTGTCATTTCTGGAAAGTTTTCCACCATAGACAGTAAAATTTAACTTTTTTGAATAAGCGGTGGCGCACTCTTAAAAAATGACGAAATCGCGGATTTTTACATTCTCATCAGAGAAGGTATTAGATTTGTCTAAAATTTGACCCCATTCGTTTTTGTCAAATGTCCACGTTTTGAGACAGTCTGAACCCAAAAAAACAAGTTTTTGTGAATATGTATGTTTGTATGTATGTGGGACTGTGTGTGTTTATGTAGATTTTTATTTTGTTAGCACGATAACTTTCGAAAGAATTGACAGATTGGATTGGGCTTTGGTATACTCTTCAAGTGTCCTAAAGTGAAGGTCCAGTTCGTCAGCCAGCCATTTTTGATACAAATTCAAAAAGTGAGCGCTCTTGAAAAATCGAAAATTCAAATTTTTATCGCACAAAAAAATAATGAAAAATAAAAAATTCCATTTTGCGGTCAAAATATACAAAATACAGAAAAAGATGAATAGACAAAAATTGTGCAGTCAAAAAAGATCTACAAATTTGTTATGAATCACTTTTTGATGGGACGCGTAGTTTTTGTTTCATTTGTAAAAAACTGATTTAAGAATAAAATTAATTGAATTTTTTGACAAATGACACAAACTACGAACAAAATTAATAGACAAAAGTTGTTCACTCAGAAAAGAGCTACACATTTTTTGATAATCATTTTTTGATAAGATACGTAATTTGTGTTTCAATCGTGAAAAATAACATTAACAATAAAAAAAACGTGGAAAAACGACGCAAGGTACGAAAAAAGATAAATAGGCAAAAGTTGTTCAACCAAAAAATATCTACAAATTTGTTATAAACTTTAGTTAATAAAACATATTTAAAATAAAAAAATTAACTTTTTGGACAAGCGATACACGATACAATAACATTTTATCTAACAACATTTTTCGCCTAAATTACATTTAAAAACTTTCTTAGAACCACTTTACGCTAGGATGCATATTTTTGGTTCAAATCGAAAAAAATAACATTGAACATAAACAAATTAAAGTTATGAAAAAATGGCACAAGTTGCAAGAAAATGCATAATAACAAAATTGTTTTTTATAGGATGCGCACTTTTTTCCAATTATAAAAACAAGACAAGGAAAATACATCTGTTTTTAATATCAATGCATATTATGAATTGTAGTAATATACATTTATTGGAATGATATAAAATTTTCACGGCAGCTGAGGATAAAATTAAATGCAAAATCAGGAACAAATATTAAAGTAATCATGATAAATACAATTCGTACTTTATTTTGCAATATCTGAATAAGCAATAACAGGCGGACGCACAGAAATAAATGTAATATACATTTGATATAATAATGTTGAACATATAGTGTAGAAAATTTCGGATTTTGGACAAAATCGAGTGCGAAGCACGAGGTACGTGATGAGAATGTATTCGTTAAAGCCGAAGGAGCTTTAACAAAAGAGAATTCACAATTACCAAATTACAGTTGTCGATACTTTGACCTTTAATTTTAAAAGGTGTGTGCACATATGTGGAGGAAATACAAAGACCGAGCGCGATATATATATATATACATATATCAAACTTGCGAGCGAAGCGAGCCGCGCGCGATGAGAATGTGCCCGCAAAACGGGCAGATTTTTTTAGTAAAATTGTTTATAAAATAAAAAATTATTGGCCGCTGATGAAGTATCATAAAGGAAGGATTTTACCAATTCATTGAAAATCGATTCCTTCAAAGAGACGAAATCTGCGGTTAAAAATGACGAAAATCGGTATTTGTCTATAAGTTTTATTTAAATAAATAACAAATGTTATCAGGTAATAGAAAATATTTCATACTATTTATCTTCGACAATTTTTTAATAAATTCTTTTAAAGGAACGAAGTCTTTAGAGCACGAAAAGACTCAGATATGTAGTTGATCATATCAATAAATAATAATTAAAAAATCTGCCTGCTTCACGGGCACATTCTTATCGTGCGTTGTGCGCGCGGCTCGCTTCGCTCGCGAGTTTGAGCGCGTCTCGGGCGCGCGAATGTTGGTTCTCGCCTTTCGTGCTCGATAATATATTTATCTCGCGATACGCGCTCGGCCTTTGTTCTTCCCCCACATTTGTGCACAAACTTTCTAAAACTAAAGATCAAAGCATCGACATCAGTAATTTTGTGATTGTGAATTCTCTTTTGTTAAAGTTCCTTCGGGTTTAACTAACACATTCTCATCACGTATCTCGTGCTTCGCACTCGATTTTCACCGAAATGCGAACTTTTCTATGTTGCGTTCAACACTATTATATCAAATGTATATTACATTTATTTCTATATCTCGGCCTGAGATTGCTTATTCAGATATTGCCAAATAAAGTACAAATTTTATTTATCCTAATTACTTTAATATTTGTTCCTTATTTTGCATTAAATTTCATTCTCTACCACCCTGCAAAAATGTATCATTTCAATAAATTTAGATTATTGCAATTCATAATATGCATTGGTATTAAAACAGACGTATTTTCATTGTCTTCTTTTTATAATTAAAGAAATGCGCATTCCACAATAAAATTTGTTATTAAACATTTTATTGCAAATTTTTGTTGTTCTTCCATAAACTTAATTTGTTTATTTTCAATGCTATTTTTTACAATTTAAATTCAAAATACGCATCCTAGAGTTAGGTGGTTCTAAGAAAATGCGTAGATACAATTTGGGCGACAAATTTTGTTAAATAAAAAGTTATTGTGACTTGCGTCGATTTCCCGAAAACTTCATTTTTTTATTTCTGATGTATTCCTATAACAAATATTTAGATCTTTTTTGTTTAAACAACTTTTGGCTATTCATTTTTTTCATCTTTCGTGTCGTTTTTCCAATAATTTAATTTCTTTATTTTCACTCTTATTTTTTAAGATTAAACAAATCTACACGTCTTATCAAAAAATGAATAATAACAAATTTGTAGATCCTTTCTCCGTGAACAACTTTATCGATTAACTTTTTTTCGTACCTTGTGTCATTTTGCAAAAAAAAAATTTATTTTTTATTTTTGATATTTTTTACGATTAAAAAAAACTGCGCTTTCCATCAAAAAATGATTAATGACAAATTTATATATCTTTTTTGGGTTTACAACTTTTGTTTAATTGTTTTTTTAGCTTGTGTCGTTTGTCTAGAAATTTTTTATTTTTTGTATTTTCAATGTTGTTTTTAACGAATAAAATAAAAACTACGCGTACTATCAAAAAGTTTTAAATAAAAACTTTGTAGATTTAAGTTGAGTTCACAATTATTGATGATTATCATTTGTCGTATCTTGCATAGCTTGACCCAACATGGAATTTTTTATTTTTCATTATTTTTTTGTGCGGTCAAAATTTAAATTTTCGATTTTTCAAGAAAATTTAAAAAGTTGTTGTGATAATCATGTAGGGTTTTCAAAAAGCATCATTTTTCTTCTTTTTTTTTTACTTTTTTTCATAGCGTGCGTGATTTGGCGAAAAATTTTCATTTCGTTTGTTTTTTTGAATTTTGTAAGTGCTATAACTCTGGTAATTTTTCTTTCATCAAAGAAATGCATTAGAAGAAATGGTTCGCCTTTTCAAGAACTACGAATAACCGCACGGAAAATTTTTAAATCTTGAAAAAAGTGGTCTCAAAAATTTTGAAAATGCTCTAACTTTTTGCATTTTTATCCAAATCGACTGGCTAACGAACTTGACCTTCAGTTTAGGACACTTAAAGAGTATACCAAAGGCCATTCCAATCTGTTAATTCTTGCGAAAGTTATCGTGCTAACAGAATAAAAATCTAAAGACACACAGCGAGACACATTCGCGAAAACCTGTTTTTCGGGTTCATGGGGTCTAAAAAAGTGGACATCTGGCAAAAACGGGGGGGGGGGGGGGGTCAAATTGTACAAAAATCTAATACTTTCTCTAATGAGAATATGAAAAAGAAAAATAATTTCTCCAAGTATTTTTAATATTGAAGTAACACTTTCACGTTAATTAGAAAAAATTGGCTCTTACAAATCTCTTTGCAATTTAGTCAACTTTCATTTCAGAAAAAAATGTTCAAGTCGAATCAAAATTGTAAGCTCTAGACTAATTTGTCCAGAAAAACTTATTTTGCAGCCTTGTGCTTCCTTCGTACTTTTTTCTATGGAGGGAAAGTGAGGGGATTTAAGGGTAGGGGAAGTGAGAGAAAGTATGTTGGAAGAAGTAGGAGAGAAGGGGAAGTGTTGGGAGAGGAAGGGAGGGGATTTAGGGGTGTAAGGAAGTTAGGGTGAGTAGGGTGAGGGAACTCAGGGTGGGGAAGGTGGGGAGGGGAAGGATGGAGTAGGAAGTTGAAAGTGAGGAAGTAAGAAAGTAAGGGTGAATATGGGAAGGGAAGTAAGAGTGGAGAAGAAGGGAAGGGAATGTTGGGAGCGGAATTATGGGAAGTGGCAGTAGAGGAAGTGAGGGGATATGGTGGTAGGGAAGGGAATAATGGGGGCTAGGGAGGAGGGGAGGAGCCTATTCTAACTAACTTTTAGTATTGTGTTTCTCCAACAAATAATCTCACAACTGAAGGTATGAAATGTTGCATCCACAGAAAAAACGGAGTGTAAGTAATGCAGGTAATGCAGGTAATGAGTAAAAAGGTGCAGCGTCCAGTCGGGTAATTGAATTTTTTTTTTTGTGGTAATCGATCCATGATCCTCAAATTACAACGGGTTGACTTGATTAAAGAGCGCACTTTTTTCTGTTTTCGAGTTGCCGTCTCTAGATTTTCTCATGAAGCGAATACTTTGAGGTGTAGTACTGCAATAAATTATTACGCAGAATGGTTTATGCGAGTATGTATGCGAGTATGTAGTGTATCTATGCAGGATGAAGAGAGGAATGAGAGGGAGGGGACAAGTAGGTGAGAGAGAGACAGAAGGCGAGAGAGTCATCCAAATTGAAACTCGGATTACAACTAAGGCCATAAATTGAGAGAGTGTCTCTGCCTTAGTTAGGACAAAACTTGCTTTACCAAACACCCAGGAAGCCAAGGACGACTTCCTCGCTTCCAGAGCACGACTGGGTGCTAACTTCAAACTGGTGTAAACGCTGGATTAAAGAACTGCTTACTTAGCCAAGACAATGGCTCTAGAACTTTCTAAAATCTTCTCGGCATGCCTAATTAGCGACGCTGAAAGCCGAGGAACTCTCATCGCCTTTGTTTTCCCTTTCTGTTTTTAATAACTATTCACAAGTTTGATGGAAAACAATTTTGTTGATAGCGGAAAAAATGGGTGCTCAGAATCTTTATCGAAAAGGTTTCACTTCTCTGTCCTAGTTTCTTGTCATTGTAGAAAAGATAAAGTCAACTTCTGAAAAAAAACTCTAGCATGACATTATCAAAAAATTAGTGGGTAGGCCCTGTGTTAATTAGACTATCTGAACAATAAATTAAGTAATACAAAAACCTAAGATCGACAAATGGAACGAATCATGCAAAATTGCAAACTGCCATTATAACAAATTTTTAGAGAAAAATCAGTATGGACCTATAAGGATTTTCCTATGATAAGATATTTGAAAATATGTAGAAATCATTAAAAATATCGTGAAAATAAAAGAAATTAAGTTTAGGAAGTCGATGTGTAGCGAAATTTCGGTACAAATATGGGTATGTCTACACAAAAATCTGGCTATTCGTACCGAAATTTCGGTACAAATTGCCCTTATTCCAGCTCCCCCTATTCGACCCGAAAAAATCTGGCTATTTGTACAGAGATTTCGGTACACGTAGCCACTGTCTCAAGTTTATTCCTTAAATTTCTCTATATTATTATTATTATTATACCATTAAGCCATTTCCCTTTCGGGGT
>CAKNYM010052348.1:504374-548167 GCA_932195095.1 Andricus curvator | reverse complement strand
TAGCATTTCACCTTTGCTGTTTCTCATGTTAGCAAACTCTGTACTTTAACTTTCCTTCAACTGTTTATATAGTAGTTTCATTATTCCTCCAAAGCCGTTTTGTATTTTGTTCTCTTCTTCTGTTTTGATTTTCTCTTTACTCTCTTTGACTAGTCGTTTAACTTTTCTCTTTTTGTGTCTGTAATCATTTTTAAGTCTATTTCTCTCCTCATCGCTAATACCTGTAATGTGCAACGTTCTGCCGTGCGCTTCTTTCTTTTCTTTTTGGGCTGCCGCAATTTCATCATTCCACCACGCATCATAAATTACTTTAAATTTGTAACATATCCTGAAATCATTGAAATACTTGGTGACCCTATAAAATCACTTAAATATTTTGAAATTGTTTTAAATTCCTCAAAATCTTTGAAAACCCTACAAAATATCCCCTTGAAAATTTTGAAATCTCGTGAAATTATTTGGGACCTCTTAAAATAACTTAAAATCCTTTGAAAGTTTTGTAATTCCTTCATATGGTTCAAGTCCTTGAAATGGTTGAAATCCGTAGAAATCGCTTAAAATGAAATATAGTTTATTTTCTAAAGTTCTATAGAAATTTCTTGAAATATCTTAAAATCCCCTAAAATGTTTGGAATCGTTAGGAATTCCTTGAAATTTCATTTCAGTTAATTTATTTTCAAAAGTTCCCTACAAAAACCCTTAAAATCTTCGAAAATCCACAAAATTCTTTTAAATCCCTTGGAATTTTCGAAATCTCTTAACATTCCTTGGAATCTGTTGAATAGCCTAAAATATTTCAAAATCCCGTAAATCCTTTGCACATAAAATCCCTCAAATCTGGTAAAATTGGTTGAAATCCCTTAAAATCGTTGGAAATCCTACAAAATTCTTTGACATTCCTTGAAAATTTTTATTCTGATTAAATTCTTTGGAATCTTTTGAAATAACTAAAAATCTTTGAAAATCTTTGATATTTCGTGAGGTTCTTTATATCCCTTTCAATAAAATTTATTTTATTCCCCAAAGTTTTCCAGAAATGCGTTGAAATTCCTTAAAATCCATTGAGTTATTTGAAAATCGTAATAATCCATTAAAATAAACAGGAATCATTCGAATTCCATTTAATATTAATTAAATTAAACTTATTTATTAAAGATTTTGAAAAAACGGTTTAAACCCATAGAAATCTTTCAAATCCCTGGAGATTTATTAATATCTTTCAAATCTTTTTAATTTCCTTGAAACACTTTGAAATCCCTTGAAATCTTTGAAATCGATAAGAATACCTTCACATTTCACTTTTTTTATTTTACAAAGTTCTCTTAAAATCTCTTAAAATCAAGCTTAAAATGTTTGGAGATTTTTAAAAATCTCTTTGTTCTTTTTAAATAATTAGAGGTTTTACAAAATCGCTTGAGATTGTTGAAATGCGTAGAAATCCCTAGAAATCAAATTTTTTTATTGCCTAAGGTTCTCTAGAAATTCGTTGTATGTATGTATGTATACCATTAAGCCATTTCCCTTTCAGGGTAGGCGTGACACTACCCGATTCGGGTAGTGTTTCTAGGTGGATAGTTTTCTTGTAGTTATAAATAACTACAAGTTTGGGCTCACCACACCCATAATATGCCAACAGCACACAGTATTCTCGAATGGTCACCCATCCAAGTACAAACCGCGCCCAACGCTGCTTAACTTCAGTGATCTGACGAGAACTGGTTTTTTCTGGTTGTAATCCCTTAAAATCTTTGAAAATCATAATAATCCATTAAAATAGGTAGGTATCATTTGAAAGCTCTTCAATATAAATTAAAATTAATTAAATAATTAAAATGTTGTAAAAAAACCCCTTTAAGTCCATAGAAATCTTCGAAATCCTTAGAGGCTCAATAAATTTCTTTAAATCTTGTGAAATGCCTTAAAATACCTTAAAATCTCTTGAAATTTCAATTCATGTTATTTTGGGAATGCTAAAAAATTCTTCGAATTACCAGAAAATCGTTTTAATCTCTTGAAATTCTTCAGAATCTGTCGAAATATATAAATACATAATAGTAAAAATCCATTTTAAAAATTTGAAATCATTCGAAATCTCTTGAACATAAATTAAATTAAACTTATTCATTAAAGTTCTCTAATAAAACAATCCGCTCAAATCCCTAGAAATCTTTAAAATCCTTTGCGATTCAATACAATCTTTTAAATATTGTAAAATTCCTTGAAATACTATCAAATCCCTCAAAATATTTGGAATCAAAATCAAGCTTAAAATCTGTGGATATCCTACAAAGTTCTTTGACCTACCTTGCAATTATTTAAATCTCTTGAAATTCTTTGAAATCTTTTCAGATAACTTAAAAGCTTTCAAATCTTTTGAAATTTTGTAAGTTTCCTTCATATCCCTTGAAATTGCTGAAATACGTTGAATTTTCGATAAAAAAAGATAAATTATAAACAAAATACTTAAATTTTAAACAGAATAATAAAATTTTAACAAAAAAGTTGAAATTTTAACAAAATACTTGAATTGTCTACCCACAAAGATAAATGTGAATTGAAGGATATAGTCAAACTTTTAACCAAATAGTTCAATTCTGAACAAAACAGTTGAATTTGTAACCAAAAACTTGAATGTTCTGTCTATAAAGATGAATTTTTAACCAAACAGTGGAATTTTCAAACAAAAAAGTTTAAACTTCAACCAAAATCAGTTGCAACCAAAATATCGAATTTTCAAGAAAATAGTGAAATTTTCAATCTGCAAAGATGAATTCTCGACAAGAAATATAATAGTTGATATTTCAACCAAAAAAGTGAAATTTCTACCAGAAGAGATGCATTTTAAGACCTAAAAGACAATTTTTTAACCAACAAGATTAATTTTTTAACAAAATACATGATTTTCAAATAAATAGTTGAATTTTTAGCTAAAAAATATAATTTTTCAATCAAAAATGGAAAGATTAAATTTTCAGTAACAAAATTAATTTTCGTCAAAAACAAACGAATTTTCAAAAAAATAGTCAATTTTTCAAGCAAAAAGGTAACTTTTGAACTAAGATGATAAATTCTATAAACAAATGAACAAATCTGCAACAAAAAAGATTATTCATTCAAGAAAAAGAATATATTATCATAACTGTTGAACTTTCAAGTCAAAAGGCGAACTTTCTCTAAAAAAGTTGAATTTTCAACCCGAAAATGTGAATTTGAAACAAAAAAGTTCATTTTCAACCAAACAGCTGCAATTTCAACAAAAAAGGGTGAATTCCAGAACAACTAGATTAGTTTATTTACCGAAAAATACTAAGTAGTTTCAACTTTTACCCAAACTTTCAACCAAAGAGATGAATTTTCAACTAAAAAGAAGAATGTTCGACTGACTTTTGATGACATTTCTGATGAATCTTCAAGAAAAAAGAGATTTTTCTCAACAAAATAGTTAAACTTTTAACCAAGTAGTTGAATTAAAAAAAAAAATTTTTAACGAATAATGTTATAGTAGATATTTCGAACAAAAAAGATGGTAATTTTGAATAAAGCGTAGCTGAATCTAACCAAAAAAGACGAATTTTAGACAAAATAGTTAAATCCTCAACCAAACAAGATTAATTATAAACTAATGAGCTGCATTTTTACCCAAAAAAGATTAAATTTCTACTAAAATAGGTGCATTTTTAAACCAAAAAGACGAATTTTCAACAAGACAGTTGAGTTTTTAACCACAAGGGATTAATTTTTAACAAAATTGTTACATTTTCAAAAAATTGAATAAATTTTTAACTCGAAATATAATATTTTGGGAGAAGTAACTACAAACAATAAATAGAAATATAAGGAAAATACATTATTAACAAGAATGTTATATCAGGGTGGCCGCAAACTTTCATTTTTAAAATTTCCTAAAAATTCCCTAAACAAATTTTGCATTTTCCCTGACATCAAAATTCAGAAACAAGATTTTAATCTTGTAACGTTTTTAACTTAGAATCTTTTGAAAACGAAATGAGACAATTTTAAATTGAAATTAAAAATTTCAAATTGATTATCCTTCACAGCTATTTTAAGTGCCTCTTATAAAAATTCCCTGACTTTTGCAAGATTTTTTTCTCAAAATCCCTGACTTTCCCTAATCAATAAAATGTCCCTGACCTCTCCCTGATATCCAGGTTTTCCCTAACCTACCGTCACCCTGTATGAATAAAGCAAAGCTGAGATATTGAACTACGTATTACATATCTTGCCATTACATTATCGATTATATTTGTCATTTTGTCGCTTCTCCCCTGTTCCAAGGAGATTCGAGTTGCTTAAATAATTGGATGGAACGAAATGAATGTTTGGAGGAAACTAAGAAATAGGGGATAAGTACTCGGATAATAAGTGAAAGCATCCAATCGAGCACTTTCGCCAACTTTCCTTCTCGCTTGACGGGCGCGGCGTTGCGGGGAAGATGGAAAGTCCCAGTGGAATGAACTCCCGACTCACCCGCTCGCCGATGAGCGTCCGACGAAGCGCTGACTATAACTACTTACTCCTACGAGATCTGTCGTACGTTTTCCATAGCAATTACTTCTCGTTCGGTTCAATTAAGCTACTTTGGCGGAGCCGTAATTTCACAGGAGGATTTAGCAGTACGTCGAAATGCCCATTAGAGACCGGTAACTAACTTGGTTATACGTCGGCAATCCCAGTTGCCGCGGCTCTTGATGTCGCAGGGCAATGGTCGTTTCGTGGAGAACCCACTTAGGTTCGATCGTGTCGTTTACTCGAATGTAAACGAGAGTCCATTACGTCCGATTCGCACTACTTTTTAACGCTTCTCTCATCATGGACAAACCACAACCACATACCTATCCCCTCGACCTAAAAAAAAATCGAAATGATCGTTGCGAAAAATTGTACAAAAAAATTAGTCAAAGTAGGCGCCGCGCGCCTAGAAAAAAGGGTTTCGTAGTCTATTAAGACGTTAATTGAGTCGTTCAAAGCTCCACCACCCATACTTTCCCGCCCCTTCCCAAACCTCTAACTTCTTCCTCCTCTACTTTCTCCTCTCCTCGCTTTCCCAGCAAACACTCCCCCTGACCTACGTACCTTCTTTAGTCCTTACTTCCCCTCTCCTATTCACACTTATTTCTAATCATTTCCCCTACTTTCCCTCACGTAAGTCAATTCTCCTAGTTCCCCTCTCTACTTCCCCTTGCTTCCCCAACCCTTATTACCCCTCAATTTTTCTACTTTGCCACTGCTTACTTCCCCTCATTTGGCCTAATGCTCTTCCCCTAATTTCCCTACCTTTCCTTTTCCTTATTTTCCCTCACTTCTCCTAATTCCCTCCCCTAATTTCCCCTCAATTCCTCTACTTTCCCTCCAATAATTTCCCCTACTGTCCCCTCACAATTTCCCCTTACTTCCCCTACTATACTACAATAAGTTTCCTCTCACTTTCCCTACTTTCCCTCCACTCATTTCTCCTCACTTAACCCTAGTTTTTTCTTCTTGGAAAAAAGCACGATGAAACCTTCTTGTTGTTTTATCCCACTATGTTTTTTCATTTGATGTAAAAATAATTGTGCATTTTTTATAAATTAAAAAATATGCTTAATCTGTCGAATAGTGTTTTTAAATGGTAAAAAGTGTTAATTATTATTTTTGTCTGTAAAAATCACAAATGAATTGCGCAAAAGAAAAAAGTATCCCTAGCTAAAAAAATCGGTGAAACGAAATTCTCGTAATCACTGTTGATGATTACCGGATTCGTTGCATACTGGCTGAACATGACTTCAAGTGGCTGTTTTCAGATTGTTCTTTTGAATTTCCTGGAATTTTGTAAATCTTAATTTCCACATGAGGGATTTTAATTCTAAAAAATTATTTTTGAAAAAAATTTTAAATTTGAATGATTTTGTAATACCAAAGGCAACAATTCTGTTCTTAACATTTGACCAAATGATTTAAAAATGACAAATGGCTTCTATTCATAACCTCTTTATTCTACTTAATGTTTTATATGTATTTCTCTATTAATAAAGATGGAGAAATTTGTGTACCATCAATTTAGTAAATCCGAAATAAGTAATTCTATGTGATGATAAAAATCATTTATAAATGTTTTTAAACATTATTGATAAAAGAGAAAATTAGAATTTTAATTAATTTTCCAAATAGGAAATGATTCTGTTCTCAACATTTTGCTACCAGACTATAATTTGTAAACTTTTTCACACATTCAAAAAGATAAGAAAAATGAAATTATGGACAAAAACTTAAAATATCTTAGTTTACGAAATGTATAGAATGTAGGTAACGATAAAGAAATTGTCGACATAGGCGATTTCCTAATATTTCGGAAAATGTGTAGAAGATTTTAAAGGAAAATTTTGAAATTTTGCAAGATTACAAAATTTTAGAAAACGCTCGAACAAGTTTAACAGATATATACAACTTTTGAAAGGTAACAAAAATTATTTTATTTGAAACAAAATGTACATTTTGGAATATTTGGAACAAAAAATTTAGAAGCTTCTTAGAAATCTTGAAAGGCTTCAAGAGAATAAAAAACTTTTCTTACGATTTATTGGAAAATTTTAAATGATTTTGCTTCCTCATAGAGGGAGGTTTGTAATGACCTAAATTTTCAAATATCCGTGTGTGTGTATGTGTGCGTGTAACTTTTTTCTGTTCACCATATCTCGAAAAGTAAAAGAACTACAATCATGAAATTGAGATGAACTGTACGAGAAGCTCCGATTGATATCCAGTTCTGATAGGATTTTGAGCTAGATTGACCATTTAGAAGTAGTTTTTTCTTGCGTTCAGAGATTTAAAAAGAAACATTTTACCTTGTTTATATAAGAAAAACTTTTTTGATATTCAAAATACAACAATACGATATCTAGCGTATATGTTCGCGTCTCTGAGACGCGTCGATCGACCTATTGTTGAAACTTTTATGACCTACTAGTACCGATTTACGAACTTTCAAATAATGGTTTATTTAGTTTATATAAGAAATTTTTTTTGATATTCAAAATACGACAATATTGTATTCAGTGTGACCTATTGATAAACTTTTTATGACCCACCAGTACCTATTTATGAATTTAAAAAAATGGTTTATTCTCTTTATATGAGAAAAGTTTTTTTTGATATTCTTAATACAACAATATTACATGTAGAGTACTTGTTCGCCTCCTTGAGACGCGCCGATTGACCTATTGGTGAACTTTTTATGACCCACCAGTACCGATTAATGAAGTTTAAAAAAAAAGTTTATTCTGTTTATATGAAAAACCCTTTTTTGACATTCAAAACACGACAATATTACATGTAGAGTATTTGTTCGCCTCCTTGAGACACATCGATTGACCTATTGGTGAACCTTTTATGATCGACCAGTACCGATTTATAATGTTTAAAAAAAATTGTTTTTTTCTGTTTATATGAGAAAAACTTTGTTCATATTAGGAGTACTACAGTACTGTATCTGACATGTTTGTTTGCGTCTTCGAGACAAGTCGAATGACCTATTGACGAACCTTCCATAGCCTCTTATGATTTAGCAATACCGATTTATAAATTGAAAAATATTTTGTTTATTTTGTTGATATGAGGAAAACTTTTTTAATATTGGGAAAACAACTATAATGTATATAATATATTTGTTCGCGTCTTCGAGACGCATCGATTGCCGAAATTAACAACTTTTCATGATCTACCATAACCTACCAATATCGTTTTTAAATTTTTCAACAAAATTAGTTTCCTTGTTTGTAAGAGGATTTTTTTTATATTGGGAATATAACAGTACTGCATTTGATGTAATTATTCGCGTCTTTTAGACTTAAAGAAAGTTAAGACTCAGAAAGTTTTAAGAACAGTTACATTGTTTCTATGAGGTTTTCATCCTCTTATTTTCTGAAAATAAAATTTTGGAAAGACAGAAACATAAGCTTGCAAAATATTGAAAGTATCAATTTTTTGTCTTTGTTAAAGAAAACCTCCCTCTATGAGGAAGCAAATTTTTTGGATACTTATGAGGTAGCAAAATGCTCATAAAATTAACACAAAGAAATACACCAATAGTGAATACGTCCATAGTACTTCGCAGCCGTATTTTATTTTACACCGTTTAGTTTACGAGAATATTTAAAAAGATTACAAAAACTTCCAAAAAATTAACAAAATTATCAAAGAAGAATCTCGAAGATTCAAAGACAATTTTTGTAATTTTGCAGAATTTTTTGAAAGGAAGGTTTTAAGGTAATAAAAACGATTTATTATTAAAATTCCTAGAAATATATCAAGTGATTCTTTATTTAAAAAAATTAATTTAAAGAGAATATTTAAAAAGATTACAAAACATTATAAATGAGTTCAAAAATGGTCAAAAATGAATCCTGAAGATTATAGAATTTTTTTAGAAATAAATCGAGTCCGTTTGAAAGTTATTTAAGAATTTTTGGAATTTTGAAGAGATTTATAATATTTTAAAACTGGAAGATTTCCGAAAATTTATGAAATATTTTTTAATTTTTTCCTAGGATTAAAAAGTCTTAAATATCTTTTAGATTATTCAATTTTTTCATAAAATTTTGTAAAATCCTGCAAAATATAAAAAAAATGTTTAGAAATTTTCTAGATACTTTTTCAACATATTTGAAATCTTCAAAAAACTTTTTGAATTCTCTCGAAAAACCTAGGAAAATTATATTTATGTAACCTTAAAGCAAATAAACAATAAAAATTAGAAAATAGTTAATCGAAATTTTTATTTTGTAATATAAATTTTTTTTCTTTGTTCTGAACTGAAAAATCTTCTTTGGTTGCAAATTCAACAATTTTGTTAGAAATTCGTCTTTTTGGTTTGAAAATTCATCTTTTGTGGTTGAAAATTCAAATACATACATACATACATACATTGATTAGCAGTTCGAACTCGAAAGTTCATTGCCTCACTACCCGATTCGGGTAGTGTTTCTAGGTGGATATTTACTACCAATGTGGGCCCACCACACCCACGACGGGCCAACAGCACGCAGTATTCCTGAACGGTCACCCATCCAGGTACTAACCGCGCCCAACAACACTGAAAAAAATGGTTTAGCTGTCCCAGCTAGAAGTTTAGCTGGATTTCGTCTTCTAAGAAAATTTAGCTGTATTACCTAAATTTCTAGCTGTGTTACCTAAATATCTAGCTGTTTTAACTAATTTTGCCATCTAGACATTATCTAGCTAATTTATCTAGATAATTTCTAGGCGGCAAAATTAGCTAAAGCAGCTAGATATTTAGGTAACACAGCTAGAAATTTAGGTAATACAGCTAAATTTTCTTAGAAGACGAAATCCAGCTAAACTTCTAGCTGGGACAGCTAAACCATTTTTTTCAGTGAATGCTTAACTTCAGTGATCTTACGAGAACTGGTGTTTTCAGCGTGGTATCGCCGTTGGCGATATGATTTGAAATTTATGATCAAAATCAATCATTTTTATGATTTGAAAATTCAAATACATAGTTAAAAGTTACACTACTTTGTTAGAAAGTTTATTTTTTTGGTTGAAGATTCATCATTTTATTTCAAAGTTTGTCTTCTCCATTAGAGGTCAATCGACGCGAAAATTAATAAGCTTTCCAACGGTTTAAAAAAAGTTTCTCGCTCTTTTTTGAACGATTAATCATCTTTCAAAGTCAGCAGTGATTTATAATACTACTCGCGCTGGTCGTACCGACAATTTTCGACGGTAGTGTACTTGGTCTAGTTTGAATGACTCCAGACCAATTTACACGCAATCACACACGTGTACCAGCCACGCATTTAATTAACACTAAATAAAATCTCATTAAACATTAAAAAATCCCCGCAGTTTAATTACACTTTACGAGTTTACAGAGGTGGAACAGAAAATCAACAGACAGTAAACGTGTCGTATTATTTATATTTATCAAGCTATCGATGCAGCATGGTCAAACGTTGGAAACGAAATACCGGAAATGATTCTTCTCTCTCGAAAACAGATCGTTGCAATTTGCATTATCGTAGCGAGTGAAGTGACGTCATTTACATTCCCACGGGTGGGCTGTTCAAATTAAATGTGACATTTAAAACAGACAGAAAAGAGAAAGAATAAAAATATCCCACTTTTGTTTTTTTAGGCGAGAGTCAAATTCCACTAGGCGCCAATTACAGCATTATATGTACAGCAATATTTAAAGTGGGAGATTCTCGAAAAGTTCAGGATGGACTTTTTGTACCCGAATGCAAGGACCGTAATAAAAGGAGACAGGTTGAAAAATGTTAACGTCAGTCACGCTTGAGTGGCCCTGTGAATGCAACTCATGGATTTTTTATGGGTAGGAACTGAGTCACCGTAAAAAAATATCATTCCAGGACCCATTTGAAGTTTTAAAAGGAGGAGTCATTTGCTTTACATTGAAAATAACAGCGTAAAAACAGGACATCTCGATTCTAAAACCTGCGAAAAATAATATCGTATACAGGGCTTGGATCGAATAGAAGGATTTAAAAAAGTCGCATTAGTCGCATAAAATTATGAATGGAATTTCGAACAAAGTTCACAAAAAGCCGCATCAAATGTATAAAGATAATGATAAAAGGCAGTATAGATACTGAATGACTGAAATAATAATAATAATAATAATTTCAAATATTCTTTCCACACTAAAAATAAACTTGAAAGTTAAAACAATTTTTAAAGATAAGTTATTCAGCTTTGAGTATTTTGAATCTGGGTTTAAAATATTTTGTTGTGAACTGTTAAACTTGTCAATTTGGTTTATTTTCAAATGATATAAGTTTCGAATTTACATTAATTTTGAACATTTTAAACTTGAAATTACTAAATAATTAGATTTTTAAATTTGAGACTGTATAATTTGAAAATGTTAACATTCATTTTTTCTTATTATACAGACTTCGCAGTAAAAAATGCTGCCGAGACAGAGGAAATTGGCGATTTTTCATGAAAATGAAGAAAGAAATGTTTTTAATTAAATTAATATACATGCAATATTAAATTCAATATGAAATGCTTCAAATTCTAAGATTTCGAGATGAAATATATTGCATTTTCAATAAAATAGTTAAAATAGAAAACAAAATAATAATTTTCAACTAAAAACAACCAAATAGTTGAGAAATTTGAAGCTAAAGAGACAAATTTTTAACAAAGTAATTGAAGTTTTAGTAAAATAGTTGAATTTATGAGTAATAAAAAAGAATTTTTGTAAAAGTATGTAGTTTGATTATCAATGTGAAAAGTAGAATTTTTAATAAAAGAGATAATTTTAAGCGGAGAAAGATCAATTTTTAACCAAATTCTTGAATAAAGAAAATTATTTTTCAAGCAAAAAGACCAGATTTTTAGAAGGCAGTTGAATATTCAACAAAAATGTTAATTTTCAACCAAGAAAGATGAATTTTCAACCCAAAAAAATTAGTTCTCCACCATAAAAGATGAATTTTCAATACAAAAGGATGAATTTTCTATTCAAAAAGGTTCGACAATAGTTGAATTTTTCAACCAAAACAGATGAATTTTGTACAAAATAATTGCATTTTGAATCAAACGGTCGAGTTTAAAAAAATTTAACTTCAACCAAGTAGCTGAATTTTTAAGTCAAAAAGACGATTTAAAAAAAAGTTGAATTTTTAACAAAAAAAGAACATTTTCAGAGTAGAAAGATTCAACTAAATAGTTGAATTAAAGAAAATTAATTTTCAAGTAAAGAAACGATTTTTTTAGAAGACAGTTGTTTTTCCAATAAAAAAGTTAATCCAAAAGAGTTTTCTATACAAAAAGATAAATTTGATAGAAGACCGTTAAATCTTCAACTAAATTGTTGAATTTTCAACTAAACGGTTGCATTCCCATGCGAAAAGACGAGATTTTTAGAAGACAGTAAAATTTTCAACAAGAAATTTCATTTTCAACAAAAATGTTAATTTTCAAACGTGAAAGATGAATTTTCAACCAAAAAAGATAACTTTTCCACCATGATGGAGGAATTTTCAATACAAAAGAATGATTTTCCTTACGAAAAGGCGAATGTTCAACCAAACAGTTCAGCTTTCGAGAAAAAAGATGAATTTTGTAAAAAATAATTTAATTTTCAACCAAATTATCGATTTTTCAACAAACAGATCGTTTTCAACCAAGAAAGATCAATTTTTAACCATTAGTTAAATATACAAACAAAAAAATTCTGAACCAAACATTTGCATTTACATCCAAATAGTTTAACTTTCTGTGAATCAAAAGAGACGAATTTTCAATAAAATAGATGAATTTTAGACCAAATAGTTGACTTTTTATGCCAAAAAGATGAGATTTTCAGAAAATAGTTAAATTTTCAACAAAAAAGTTCATTTTCAACCAAGAAAGATGAATTTTTAACCAGAAAGGAAAATGAACAAAGAAATTAAATTTACGACGAAAAAGACGAATTTTCAACAATTGGTGGATTCTGGTAATTTAGTCCGCATTAAGGTAAAAAAGCGAGAGAAAGGGGAATTTCCTTGAAAACAAGGTAAAAAAGAAGAATTCTTCAAAAAGGGAGAATAGGAGAATGAGAGTGAAGACTGTAAAAAAAGTCTCATCGAGATCCCATTGGGATCCCGGATAAAGTCCCACTAAAGTACTGGGTATGAGACAAATTAGTACTTAAGTATCATTTTTTCCTAAAAATGTTTAAAAGTTCAAATTGCAGTAGGATCTTTTGAGGAGAAAAGTATCAGAAAAGTCTCACTTAATTTTATTTTAAAAATTATTCAGAACTTATTAAAATTTAAACAGAATTACGTGGGTTTTGTCCGGTTCTTTTGTCCTAAAAAAGTCCCGGTGAGATGGGACATATTTTGAACTTTTTTGGTGCTTTAGTCCTATCTTAGCAGTACTTTTTTGGAACATGAATCCCATCAACATTTACGAAAATGTCGAAAAAATAAATAAAAAGGATCTTTCCTAGTACTTTTGTACCATAAATTATTCAAGGCTTGCAAAAATTGAGGAAAATTAAAGGAATTAAGGGGTGATATGGTGAAGGTAAGTAGAGTAAGGGAGAGAAAACTAGGGTGGGGACGTAGGGGAAGTGAGGGAAAGTAGGGGAAATGATTGTAAGTGAGAGAGGGTAGTGAGGAAGGTTAGTAAGGAAATTGAGAGCAGGGTTAGTAGGATAGTAAGTGTGAGTGAGGAAGGGAAGTAAAGGAAGGGATGTGTTAGCTGGGGAAGTTTTAAGAGAAGGTGGTCGTGTAGAAAGAGGTTTGGGAAGGGAGGGGAAGCGAATGGTGAAGTGAGGGGGGGGGGGGAGTAAGGTGGTGAGGAGAATGAAGGGGGATTGGGGGTAGAGAGAGGTTCAAACGACTTAATGACCGTCTTAATAGGCTACGAAACCCTTTTTTATCGCACGACGCCTACTTGGACTAATTTTTCATAAAAAAAGGAAAAAGTCGAACGATTATAAGACCTGCGTTTAAAAAAATGATCTCTAGCTTTTATAGTGATGCGAAAAAGATCACTCGCGGTGCGGGTTTAGAAATTTTAGTACCAGAGGTGTAACATGATGTGCACCACCACATTTTATATCCCGCTGACAAACAGCGTAACGTTGCAACCGATCAATAACATTTTATTGTGTTGATTGAAAGTTTCAGATTTTTATTTCCATCCGAGATTCACGCTTTTTTCGTGTATATCGAATTCTATAGAGAGTTATTCTGTGGTTTAGAGGGTAATATTGACTTACTTTAATTTACAACTTAATATACAACTTAATATACACTTAAAAATATGTGGCTGTCGAGTAGTTTTTCGTTTTTTTTTTTAAATGTTTGTATTCAAACTTGAAGCGCGAGGGGATCAACTTTTAATTCAACTAGTTTATAAGGTTTCCATGAATTGTATTTTTTAGTGCAGTACAAACTAATAATAGTTTTTTAATTATCTGAATATTTTTTGGTTTCATAAGCTCTTTTGTTCCATGATCAGCCCCTCAGAAAATCGAAGAAACATAACTTTTTTATTTTTTGTACGTTACAGACATTTTATGGAAATTTCATTTTAAAATAAGCTTAATGACACTCGAGATAATAATATTTATTCACAAAAGGTTGATAATTTTGAAATTATGATTTGAAAAAATTTGTTCTTTTTAATTTTAACCGTTTTCAAATTAAACAATTTCAATACTTAACATTTTTTATTCTATGTTTTTTATTGCGAAGATTTTAAATTTTTGCGCAGATTCAATTTGCAATTAATGAATTACAAACAACAATAATTATTTGAAAAGGGGTTTCTTAAAAATGGTTGAGAAATTAAGATTCTTTATGCCTCAAATAATGATACTATTTTACAGTAATTATTGTTATTAATTCGAAAGTGACAGCAGCTAAAAGCTGATAAATACGCTCCTCAAGTGAGACAGTCCCCATCCGAGTACAGCCAAGTCAATCGCTGCTTGACCTCGGTGATCGGACAAGAAGCCTTTAACAATTCCATGTGTCTTAGCGGACAATGCAAAATTTGAAGTTTCTAGTTTTGAAGTTGGAAACTTTCATAATTTTCATGTTTTTTCATTCAAAAATTCTTTATTCTAGAATTTTTTTAATTAGCACTGAATATTGAACCCTAAAATTTTAATTATTGGAGTTTATGCGTTTTACATACAAAATTAATAAATTATTCACTTTTTAAAGCTTCATTGAAATGTCTGAGTTTTAATGAAAATTTCATGAATTTGAAATTATTGACGTTTAAATCGTTTAAATGTTGAAGGGTCATTGTTTATTTATCGTTTTTATATATTTTTATTTGTATTTATAATTAATATTATAGCAGTAAAAAGTCATTTTATTGTAAACCACTTATATAAAATAATGTTATTTAACAGTTTTTTCTATCTAACGAAAGTGGTGTAACGATATGTTTACGCAAATCTGGTAATTATTGTTGTTGAAAACCTGATTGGTTATTAATTACCTGAAATTGTTTCATATCTTTAATTTCAAATTATGAAAATTAGACCTACGAATAATCTTTTTTAATAAGAATAATCAGAAAACCTTGTGCGAATTGAAAAACATTCGTTCTTTTTAATACTCTTGCGCGTATAAATTGAAACTTTCAAATTATCTAATAAATTATTGAAAATATTATACACGTTTCATGTTACTGTTTTTCTGGCAATTAATATTGAAAAAAAGAATTTTAATATAAAATAATAAAGCTACGAAGAAGAATGAAAATTGATAAAAATTGTAGGTTCTGTTAGTTCTTTTCACAGGAAGTTAACATTTGTAAACAAAAATAAGATTCCCAATTTCCAACGATTTTAGGCTATCAGAAATGGGTATTTTCAATACATAATTATTAGATTTGAAAGAATGAAAATGTTTCAACAATTAGCGCTTTTCGGGTTTTTAGCGTTCTTCTTTTACTGGAAATTGGTCCTTCAAAAAAAAAATCATTATTATAGTTCGAACAAGATTTTGCCATTTGTTAACAGTGTCAGGTTATATTAACTCTTTCAAATAAATTGGTTATTTTAAATAAATTGGAAAAGGGGATGGACTAGTTGTCCCGAAAATTCGGGTCGACTAGCCTAGCTTAGGAAAAATATTGGATTAGTCATCCCGAATTTCGGGACGAGACACTTCGAAAAAAAATAATTAGATTTCGAAAAAGATTTACAATTCTGAACAATTTTGTATTATATGTTAGCGTTTTTCGTAGGAAGTTATTGGTATTTTTAATTAAGAAATTTAAGAAATTATCAGGTTTTAAAAAATATTTACAATTTGTCAACAACTTTTGGTTATGTTGGTGTGTTTCACCTGAAATTGCATTTCCAAACAAAAATCATTAGATTTGAATTCAATAAGTTTGGTTTAAAATAATTTCACAAAGTTAAACAATTTCAGACTGTGTAAGTGTTTTTCGTCGGAAAGTGAAAATTTTATTCAGAAATCGCTGGAATTTAAAGATGTTTCAAAATTTGTTAACAATTTAAACTTAGGTTGGAATGTTACACCGAAGGTTGGTATTTTTCAAACAAAAATCATTATAATTTGAACGAGATTTAAAATATTTTAACAATTTTGGTTTATGCTAGTGTTTTTCGTCGGAAATTGGTATTTTGAATTAAAAAACTACATTTCAAAGAAGATTCACAGCTTTTTAACAATTTTAGGTTATTCAGCGTTTTACACTGGAAATCAGTATGTTGAATGAAAAATCATTGCATTTCGAAAAAGATACACTTTTTTTGAATACTTTGAGGTCATGCTGGCGGAACCGGAAGTCGGTTATTTTAAACAAAAAATATTAGGTTTAAAAGAATATTTACAATCTTGAACAATTTTTCATTATGTTGTGTGGGTTTGTTGCCTAAAATTGCTATTGTAAAAAAAATCATTAGAGTTAAAATAATATTTACTATATTTGAACAATAATAGGGCATGTTAGCGTTTTTCTCTGGAAAGTAGTTATTCAAACAAAAATAATTATATTTTAAAGAAGATTTACAGCTTTTCCAAAAATTAAGGTTACTTTATCGTTGCACACCGGAAATCAATATGTTTAGTAAAAAATCATTGCATTCAAAGAAAATAAAAAAGTGTTGCAAAATTTTTGGTTATGCTCACGTTTTTCATCGAAAATCGGTTAATTTGAAAGAAGATTCACAATTTTGGCACAACTTTAGGTTGAAGTAACATTTTTACCAGAAATCGATCATTTTAAACAAAAAACATTATGTCTAAAAGAAGATTTGCAGCCTAATCAATTTTTTATTGTTTTATTTGTGTTTTCCGTCTAAAATTGCTATTGTTCGTGAAAAATCATTATATTACAAAGAATATTTACAATATTTTAACAATAATATGGTATGTTATCATTTTTTAAAGTGAAAATCAGCTATTTTAATCAAAAATAATTTTTCTTCAAAAACTAAACTCACAGTTTTGAAGAGTCTTAGGTTATGTTGGTGTTTTTTGTCGGAAATAGTTATTTTTGAAGAAAAAAGCAACGCTTTAATCTTATATAATCTATATAATATATACAAATTTTATATATTAATTCTGAACTTAAGATATTAATTTTCATCAATTATAACCAACAACAATTGTAACCAACAGCCATACCACGCTGAAAAACCAGTTCTCGTCAGATCACTGAAGTTAAGCAGCGTTGGGCGCGGTTAGCACTTGGATGGGTGACCGTTCGAGAAAACTGAGTGCTGTTGGCACATCGTGGGTGTGGTGAGCCCACACTTGTAGTTATTTACTACAAGTTATCAGCCTAGAAACACTACCCGAATCGGGTAGTGTCACGCCTACCCCGAAAGGGAAATGGCTTAATGGTATACATAAAAAAAATGTCTATGCTTCTCTTTTATTTTATTTTAGAAAATAAATACTATCAAATTAAATTTTCTTTATCAATATTAATTCTATATTATAATTTGAAAATTGCGCAAAGCAAAAAAAATAATTTCGCGCTAAGAGCTCGTGATTGTTTTCCGGTATTTTTAAATTCCAAGTTGGGAACGTTGACATACAAAATAACATTTATAATTGAAAGTTATAAAATTCAGAACTTCAAGCGATTCTTCATTTCTGTAGAGCTAATGCTTCAAGTTTAAAGCATTCAAATTTGAAATTGTATAATTTAGAATATTATGATTTGAAACTGTCGAAATAGTATTAGAAATTTGCAAATCGTATCTCAATATTTCTTAGAAATGTTTAGTATAGTTTATGATATCCAAGTATTCTAGAAAAATTATATCTGGACAAAAATGGATCTAAAAGTATATTTAAAATAATTTTCAATGTTTCTGATTATTTTTAATTTGGTGAGCCCACATTGGTAGTAAATATCCACCTAGAAACACTACCCGAATCGGGTAGTGAGGCAATGAACTTTCGAGTTCAAACTGCTAATCAATTTTTTTTTTTTTTTTTTTTTTTTTTTAATACAATAACATATGAGACTTCATATTACTTCATAATACGTATTACTTTAAATTGTTTATTACCTATTACATATGATATAATACTTCATATTACATATTAATAAAACATCGATATATGGTTTATCAAACTTGATATATTTTATTGAAGAATGAAAGCTTTTTAAAGCTAGCTTAACTCTGAATTTTTTTCAAAAGTTTTGCACAGAGATAATAAACGAACAGGGAAGTTTGTAATGAACTACCGCATTTTTGCACCTTTAAAGCACTCGTCTGGTATACCATATGCGGTTTCATGTCATAACTTGGCTTCCAGTATGAGGGGACATGGAGGGTATAGGTTAAGTCGACATTCCAGTGGTTTGAGGGGAAAGAGACGTAGGTTCAAATATTCCGAGTCGATTAGAGGTC
Organism: Andricus curvator; assembly: GCA_932195095.1. Taxonomy (NCBI): domain Eukaryota; kingdom Metazoa; phylum Arthropoda; class Insecta; order Hymenoptera; family Cynipidae; genus Andricus; species Andricus curvator. The sequence goes on along the minus strand of CAKNYM010052348.1, from coordinate 529,767 downwards.
CCGATATTGGAATCTCGCTACGCCTCTATTAAATTAATGGTTTCTCATAAGTACCTGTCTACGATGGCAGCCTAAGTCAGGGTCGATTAGCACAAAGAAACTCTATATTAAATTAATCGGGAAGTACATCACTATTGTCAAATTTAATTGAAATCATCCTCAAATTTCCAATTATTACGTAAAATCGTTATAATTGATATTAGTTTTCTTTCTGCATGACCTTGAATCAATGTATTTAAAAATATTGATTTTTCTGTTTTTAAGTAGTGAAAAAATTCCTTCCTAGGGGATTCGAACCCAGGTCTTCAGATTGCCGGTCTGGTGTTCTACGCACTAGGCTGCAGAGAAAACGAGACGCATTTTTCACAACCTTCACTGTTAGAAAAATCTGTATTAAATTTAATACAAATGTATATGAAGTCATTTGCATACACGGGAATTGAAATTTAATATACATTAAAATACGAATAGCTGTACGCTTTATATTAAATTTAATATACATGTCGGTATAGCAACGTGCTTGAAAACTCAAAGTGCTTTTATTTCGTTAAATCTTATCAAATATTCGCAATTGAAGTGACAATCTAGAATTCGTCGATTGAATTGCTTTTTATGATTAAAGTGCAACGTACAAGTGGAACTCTTTCCAAAAATTGCCCTGAATGGTAGAAATTTGATGTGAGTATAGTTGATTGTAGGTTAGGTCTGTGATTTATTTACATAATTGAACTTTTCGACTTAAAAACCAATTTTATTTTTGAATAATTGCAAGAAGGTATCATGTTTTATTATTAAGAATCGAAAATTACTGCTAATCTTATTTTTATTTTGTGTAAAATGGAATTATCTGAGCGATTATCATGATTGTATATGAAATTTAATAAACACGTACCTAAATAGGGATTTCATATGCTTGAGATATTAATTTTAATATACATTGGTATTTTAAATTTAATACTATTTTTAACAGTGTTGTACAAGGGAATTCCATTGAAATTTTGAGGGTTTTGTAGCCCCGGGTAGAAACCCTTATAGTTTCGTTCAGGTGTCCGTTCGCCCGTCGCACTTTTTTCCTGGGGAAGTCAGGGGTCGGGAAGTAGAGGAAGTCCCTAACCGACTCTACCCCGTACTTTAGATTACATTACCCCTTACCCTAACAACTTCCCTACTCAAGTTTACCCTGTTCCCTAGAGAGAGGGGGGGGATAGGGGAGGTTAGGGGATAATGTAGAAAAAGCGGGGGGGGGGGGTCGGGGAAGTGAGGGTAGATGAAGTAGGCAGAGTGAGTGGACGGTCAGTAGGGAAAGCGAGGGAAATTGAGAGGTGGGGCAGTAGGAGAAGTAAGGGACAGTGAGGGGAAGGAAAGTTGGCGAAGGAGTGGAGGGCGAGTAAAGAAAGTGAGGAGAAGTGATACAATCTATCCTTCGGGAACCCCCTTATCCCTCAGAATCCCATCTATCCCTCGGGAAAATATCAAATCATTATTTTTTATAATTTAAAATTATTAGATGATCATTTTCCATCCAACAACATATCTTTACACGTCAATAACCAAAGTTTCCTCATTTTTGTCTCATCTTTCAACAACTTAAAAAGGAATCAGGCTAAAAGAAAAGCTTTCAATATAAGAATCGAAAAAACTAAATTTGATTTATATTTTTAGTTCTCGTATGGGGCCGTTCAGAAACTACGTCCTGGAAAAACAAAGATTAGTGATTTTAATTTACAAGTGAAGCATCTAAATTTACACACTTTCCCTCATGCCACTATTTACCCCTTTTTTTAAAAGAATTCCTCTTTTCCCCCTTGTTTTAAGGAAACTTCCCTTTTTTCTCGTTTTTTTCGCTTAAATGCCAACTGAATTAATAGAACCCATTAGGAAAATTGGTTTAAGATTTCACTTTTTCGTTGAAAATATTTTTTTTTAGTTGTCAATTAATTTTCTTAACTGAAAATTTAACTAATCCATTTCTGACTGGAGATAATTCGTTTTTAACTAACAATATAACTATTGCACTATTGGTTGAAAATTTCTGTATTTTGTTATCAAGTCGTCTTTTTCGTAAAAAAATAATATTTTCTATTTGAAAATTCAACTACTTGATTCAAATTTGAATTACTTTGTTGAAAATTTATTCGATAAATTTAACTATTTTGTCGAAAGCTCTTTTTTTGTTAAAGATCAATTTTTTCAACTGCAGATTCAACTATGCCATTTTTGGTTGAAAATTACTTTATCGTGTTTAGATTGAAATTCAACTTCTTAGCTTAAAAATTCAACTTGTTTTTGTTAAAATTGATCTTTTTGGGTTAAAAATAATATTATTATTCGTGTAATATTCAACTATTTGGTTGCAACTGAACTTTTTTGTTGAAAATTCAACAGTTTTATAGAGAATTCGCCTTTTTAGTACGAAAATTCATCTTTTTGGTGAAATTCGGATGTTTTTTATTTAAAATTAAAATTGTTGTTTGGTTGAATTATCACCTACTATATTTTTCGTTGAGAATTAATCTTTTTGATTGAAAATTCGTCCTTTTGGATTGGAAATTCAACTATTTCCTAAAAAATTCGCCTTCTTGGCTTGAAAATTTAATCTATTTGGTTGAAAATGCAACTGTTTTTGGATAAAGATTAATCTTTATTTTCTTTAAAATTCGATCATTTTGTTGAGAATTCATCTTTGCAGGTTGACAGTTAAACTATTTGGTTAAAAATTTAACTACTTTGTTAATAATTTGTCTCTTTAGCTTAAAATTTTAATTATTTGGTTGTTAATTGTTTGTTTCAACTAATTCAAAACAATTTATTTCCCTATTATCTTTCTTTTTTCGTAAAAAATGTCTTTGTGTGATGATATGTGACGATGAAGGGAATGGGTGGAAAAAGTGCTTAAAATAGCGTGTAGTAGTTTTTGAATGGCCCCTTTTTTTAAAGGATAGGAAAGGATATGACAGATGAGGAGAAATTAGGGGAGGGAAAGTAGAGAAAGTAAGGGAAAATAAGGGATGGGTAGTAGAGGAAGTGAGGAGAAATGAGGGTAGCGGAAGTAGGGGAAGTGTAGGGAAATAAGGAGAGGGGAAGTGAGCCGAGGGGAAGCGAAGGAAGTAAGGAGAGATAAGGAGAGGGGAATTAAGGGGAATTAAATGGTTAGGAAGTAGGGTTAGTGAGGGGAAATAAGGACGGTAATTGAAAGGAAATGAACAGACAGGAAGTAGGGGAAATAAACAGAGGGGAACTAGGGGAAATAAGAGAAAAGTAAGTTGAAGAAGTGAGGGAAAAATAGGAAGCATAGAATATTGCAGGTTAGTGGGGGAGGGGAAGTAATGGCTGGGAGGGAATTAGAGGAAGGTGAGGGTCATAGTGGTGGCACTCCCATGTATCGTTTTGAAGACTTGGCTTCAAAATCAGCGCCATCTAGCGGTTCCCTCGAACACTATAAGTAAATGAACCTACAAATCCCTGACAGCAATTGTTTCCAAAGTCTCCTTCCCCCGAATTCTCGTAAATATTAAATTTCGCTTAATTTCGTGTAATTAAACTTTCAAAATTATCAAAATTGATAAATATAAAAAGATTTTTCGTACGTAAAATATATATTTAAATACTAGAAGTATGATTTGTTGTAATGCAAAGGATTAATTGGCTTTACATTTGAGATTATGTCTTAGAATAATATTTTTTATTTCTCTAACAAAGAAATTTTTATAAACGACAAACTTTGCTTGAAGAAAAAAACCTCCTAATCTCTCAAAAAGACTTTTATTTTTATCCTTTTTAATTTATTTGTTACTGCTTCGAACTATGAAAACAACAAAGTAGCCTTAAATCAAGCAAATGGTACTTTATTTTTTTCTTAATTCAATACTTACCAATCAACACATTTCCCTACATCAGCACGAAATAGTACACACATTACGTATAACAATATATACAACAAAACTTGCAGAAAATTTTATACAACAAGGTTAACACAACAAATTCAATTTGACACTTCGACTAATTTCCAATTTCGAAATATTCGAAAATATTATGGCTGCACATGCGCATTGCATTGTACTGACTCTCAGCGCCACCTAGCGGTTCCCCCGGACACTAAAACATAACGCCTTCAAAACTATACATGGGAGTGCCACCACTATGGTGAGGGTTAGTTGGAGAAATAAGGAGAGGGGAAAGTAGAGGATAAAAAAATTCGGGTAGGGAGGGTAAATAGGGGAGGAGAGGGGAAAGTAAGGAGAGTAGAGGAGGGAAAGTTTGGGAGGGGGATGTTTGGACACCATAAAATCTTCTTTAACTAAATGTTTTATTCTTTTAAGAAAAATTTTGGAGACATTTCAATTTTATTTTTTGGTGTGGCGGTGTTGACTCGATCTTTATAAGTAATTATAATTGATTTTAGTTTTTTCTCTCTACCTGTTTTTCTGTCTGTCCCTGTTATAATCTATCAGGCTATTAGCTTTTTTCAATATTCTGTACGACATATAAGAGCACCGGATGCGATTAATAACGTACATTGCACGCTGTGGTCATTCGAATCTTAATATATACGTGCATATGCATGAAAGAATTAGCGAGTTGGGCATTTCCATAATTATGATTTTCCTCTCGAGTACAGATAACTGCGAGGATGAGAGTAATTTATATTATCCCTGTGGTCCCCTCGCATGTGTGTGAACGATGTATGTAGCAAGGATTTCTGTTCATGGGGACATACTAATAAAGAGTTAGAGTTTTTCTGTGGACTAAGGATCATAAAAGTCGTGTAAGATAGGTTTACGCTAGGATAAATTGAGAAAATGCGACGTTGTGCAGTGGCTGACAAACATTAGGGTAAATTCTTTGTGTTTTCAGTGTAAAGCTTTCAGACCTTCTTATTGAAAATAATATTTGTAATTAATATTGGTTTAAAACAATAATTCTTCATAATAATGGGTTTAAAAACTTTCTTACCGTTTAATTTTTTCACAGCCTCACCTCCCACACTTTCGTTCCTTTTCCAGCTCAATTCTAAAATAATAATTTTTCATAATCGTGCTGTAATACCTTTTGTCCTTCTCAACGGCTCTAGTTTAGGACGACTCACGTCACCAATTCCCACCCTTTTCCGATCTTTCTCAAAAAAAAAAAAATAGTTTCATGGAATATTAGTTCATAATAATTTTTTTAAATAATAATGGTTTACAAAAGTTTTTATTGGTTGTCCTCCCCTCCCACCGTTTCTAACTCTTTTCCCTCTTCTACTAGACAACGAAAATAATGGTTTTAAGTAAACTTGTCACTACTAACCTTGTTACTGCTACTTAGGGTCTTACCCCACCCTCTCCCTTTTCCTACTCTGGTTCATAATAATACACCTAGTTATAAAAGTTGATTACTATTTGACCCCGTCCCTTTTTTTTGAAAATAATAATTTTTAAAAAATATGGTTTAAAATGTGTCCCCCCCCCTTTATAGCTCCAGTCTATGATGAATCACGTAACCAATTCCTATTCTTTCCCGCTCTTTCTTTAGAAAACAAAAATAATGGTTTTAAGGAACATCACTTTAAAATATCATTTCCCGATCTTTCCCTAAAAAAACAAAAATAATGGTTTCAAATAACATTACTTTAAAATATCATTTCCCGATCTTTATCTAGAAAACAAAAATAATGGTTTTAAGTAACATTATTTTAAATATCATTTCCCGATCTTTCTCTAGAAAACAAAAATAATGGTTTTAAATAACATTACTTTAAAATATAAATGTTCATACTTCATAATAATGGTTAACAATAGCTTTTTACGGATGGTTTATTCCTCGTCCCCTTCCTTACCCTTTTCCGGATACAGTTTAAGGTAATAATTTTCATAATCGTGGTTTAAGAAAGTTTTTACTTATTCCCCCCATCCCTTTTCCAACTCTAGTTTAAAATAATTATTTTTCATAATAATTGTTTAGAAAAGTTTTTTGCCGGATTTCTTTCCATATGGATGCGATGCCCCACCTCTCCCGTTTCCACCCCTCCCATCTTCCTGTTTATTAAAAATAATTTATTTACGATTTGTGAGATAAACAAACTTTTCCAGTATATTATTCCTAAACAAATGATTTCCCATAATATTCAACTTACTGAATTGCAGAAAATATTTAAATGAACAAAATAAGATATTCTTATGTGTAAATAAATGTAAGAATATGTAAATAGTTCTTCAGTTTAAGGTTATCTCAAAAGGTCATTTCTCCTTAAGTTCGTATAGTTTTCAAATATACTTCTTCAAATTTACAAAATTATAATTATGATTCGATATTATGAAGCGGTGATAAAAATTGATGCAAAGAAAAAGGCGAAAAGAATGTGGTTTAATATCATTATCTATCATACAGATATAGAAAATGCGACTAATTACTTACAGGAAGGAAGGAAAAGGTCCTTCTAGCCGGATTGGTTCTATTGAATCTTTTGAAATTATACTTCTTCTGACCACCACAAGTAGTTTTTGTAAGAGACAGTTTGCAATTATTTAAACAAATAATATCACTTGCTCCTTTACATATAAAAGATGAAGAAAATTCTAGTTTTTTCGAACCTCATTTTATTTTATGAATAAGATCGATTTGAAAAAAACCATCAATAATGTAATTAAGAATAATCGTTAAAAACCATGGTTATTGTTTAACAAATTTGGGTATATGTTCTAAAATAAGAAAATACTGAATAATAAGCTACATAGTGCAAGAGATACAAAGAAGCTAGAATTTTCTTAACCTTTCCTATGAAAAGGCGCAAGTGAATGACGATCAATTGTTTTAATAATTGCCAAATGTCGCTGAAAAAAATATTACCCTCAACATTCGTTAATTGTGTAATTCATCCCAGAAAATAATAATGATTTGCGATTTACAGGGGCACAATTCCTTAAATAAATGAAAATTGTTTAAATAATTGCAAAATTTGTTTTAGAAAATATATGACGCTCAAAGTTTGTTAATTGCGTAATTAATTCGAAAATAATAAGTCTTTACGATTTACAGGGGAAAAATTGTTTAAACAAATGAAAATTGTTTAAATAATTACCAAAATGTTAAAGAAGAAATATCATTCTTCAAATCCATCAACTGTATAATTTATCCTTAAAAATAATAACTTTACACGATTCACAGGCGAAAAAAATTATTTAAACAAATAATAATTGTTTGAACAATTGAAAATTAGTTTAAAAATACTTGGAACCTTGTAACTTATCAAATAAAAATAATTGATTTTGGCAAAATTTTAAAAATGTAGTATTTAACATGAATTTGACATAAAAATGTTTTTTCTGTGTGAATTTTTTGGGCAATTTTCCGGGCACAATACAAGGGGGTGGAGGCTGTCGAAACTAATGTTTGTTGTGTGGAAATTATTCCTGGAACACTCCTCAAGAGGCGACTATACTTGAATTCACAAAAAGTTGAAAATGCTTATTTTCTCAATTTTTTTCTAAAAACGAGCTTTTCCCATTCAAAACCCCCATGGTAATTTCAAAAACCCGTGGGCATGGGTTAAAAAATGTCCGTGTGTGTATCTATGTAACTCTATGTAACTTATCTTAAAATATGAAAGAGATATGACCATGAAACTTGGAGGAATTGCAGCTGCGATTGATATCCAGGTCTGATAGGATTTTAAGCTAGATCGGTCATTTAGAAGTGGTTTTTTTTTTCGTTTAGAGATTTAAACAAAAAATTTATCTTGTTTATATGAGAAAAAGTTGTTCGATATTTAAAATACAACAATACGATTTCTAGTATATTCATAGGCGTCTTCGAGATGCATCGATCGACCACTTGTTGAAACTTTTATGACCTACCAGTACCGAATTATAAAGTTTAAAAAAAGGTTTATTCTGTTTATATGGGAAAAAATTCTTTGATATTCAAAATACATTAATATTATATCTAGTGTATTTGTTTGCGTCTTTGAGCTGCATCGATCAACCTACTGTTGAACCTTTTATGACACACCAGTACCGATTTATAAAGTTTCAATAAAATGCTTTATTCTGTTTATATTAGAAAAACTTTGTTGATATTCAAAATGCAACAATACCATTTCTTGTATATTTTTTAATGTCTTCGTGGTGCATCGATCGACCTGTTGTTGAACCTCTTACGACCAACCGTTACCGATTTACGAAGTTTCAAAAAAATGTGTGCATTTTGTTTAGGTCAGAAAAAGTTTGTATCTGATATGTTTGTTTGCGTCTTCGAGACACGTCGAATGATCTATTGACGTACCTTCTATGACCTCTTATGATCTAGCAATATCAATTTATAAATTTAAAAAATATATTGTTTATCTTCCTGATATGAGGAAAATTTTTTTAATATTGGAAATATAACAATAATGTGTATAATATATTTGTTCACGTCTTCGAGATGCTTCGATTGCCCAATTGGAGGGCCTTTTATGACCAACCATAACCAACCAATATCTTTTTTAAATTTTTTAATACTTACCTTGTTTGTGAGAGGATTTTTTTTATATTGGGAATATAACAGTACTGTGTTTCATGCAATTGTTTGCGTCTTCAAGACGCGTGGATTAATATATTGACGAACTTTCGATGACCATTCTTGATTAACCAATAGCGACTTAGAAAGTTAAAAAAAGTTACATTGTTTCTATAAGGAAAACTTTAGTTTTAATTTAGAATACAAAACTACCGTAAGTTAAAAAGTTGTTCACAGTAACAGAACACATTGGTAGATGTTTTGGTGGGCTCTCTGATTTTCTGAAAATAAGATTTTCGGTATAACAGAAACATAAGCTTAGAAAATATTGAAAGCATCCAGTTCTTTTCTTTGGTTAGAGAAAACCCTCCCTCTATGAGGAAGCAAATTGATTTGATACATATGGGGAAGAAAAATGCACATGAAATAAGCACAAATAAATACACCCATAGTAAATGCATCCATAGTAACGTCAAACAGGGGAATTTCGGACATGTGGGGTAAATTCGTACATTCCTAAATTGATAGTTTAAATTACTGAAGGTGGGTGGGTTTAACTAGAATTTAGTAGCAGTTCAGGCTTGAACTGATTTCAAATTCTTGGAACAATCATGAGTAATTTATCCTATCAATTTACGGAATTTAGGGGTGTCCGAATTTACCGAATTTGACACTATTTCGCAGCGGTATTTTTGATACGCCCTACTTCACATGAAAGTGGTTTTCATAATTCAAACAAAAAATTCTATGAGACAATCAACTTTTTTTCGTGTAAATTTTTTTGAAAAAGGACTCTTTTATAGAGGCTGGAAAAAGACATCCAGGGTCATTCGAACTGTGTAGCTTGACCGCACCAAAACGTACTCTATTTGGAGAGAGCAGTGGTTTTTAATGAATGGGCATGCACGGAACAACGTGAAAACTCTGTGATAACTCTGTGATGGGTACATATTTGAAGCATCGTTGAAAAGCGGGAGATACAGAGTGGTGGTAGGCGTGAAGTTGGAAAAGGGGAAGTGCGACATCACACAAGGATTTGTGGTTTCTGCGCACGACAGCTTTGGACGTCGTTCATTAGGGTATTAAACAATTTATTCACCCGCTACGCAGGCATTCGTGGGCGTACCACGTGGAGTATGGACTCATCATTGCATTTCATAGCCTTAATTTAGATTTATAGAAATATGCTTCTGGCTCTTCCCTATTTCATTCTCGACAAATCCTCTCGTTACACTCAATTATCTTTCCAAAATGTTGCTTACTCTATTTTTTAGCTTACAAGGGGAGGACGCCAATTGTGAATTTTATATTCGGTTCATGATTTTTTAATGAAAGCTCATTACATGAGTATTAATTTACCAAAGCAGTAATATGCGCTCTTTCGCCTTTTTCGAGAAAATCGAATTTCAAATATTCTTTCTACAGTTTGGCGAAAAACACTTCTGAGCGGGCGGTAGCTCAGACAGTAGCGCTTCGGCTTCATTGCCGGGAAGTTGCGTGTTCGATTCTTTCTGCCTACATTTTTTTATTTATTATAATGTTCATAAATATAATTTTCTTTAACATTCAAAAAATGCGAATAATGTCTCTTTCGTACTTCTAATTATAAATATAAATGGTAAACATTATAAAAAAATTATGAAAATTGATATAAAATTAATTTGTTTCCGAAAAGCATAATAAAGTTAAAAAAAGAAGGTTTTCCGAGAAAAAAGACATGCAAAAATTATGAATTGTATACATTTTAGAGATAAACGAAGATAATTAAATTTACAAACATTTGAATAAATAAAAACCAAAAGTAAATCAATAAAAACTGCAGGCTGCCAGCCGTTCCGAAGTGTTTTCGCCAAACTTTATATGGCCTTTGGCGAATATTTCAAAATCGATTTTCTAGAAAACGGCAAAAAAGCGCATATTTGTACTTTGACACATTAATATTCAGGTAATGAACTTCCATTACAAAAATTATGAACCAAAAATAAAATTCACAATTTGCGGTTTCTCCTTGTTAGCTTATTTTCTCCATTACCTTAACTTTGTTATTACATCAACAATAGTCTTTCTAGTAAATATATCAAAACACAAGGTGGAATCCCTTGGTTCTAAGGACACGTTTTTCTCTCTTATAAATAATTAGAATTTATTACAATGCTTGGCTATTTCAAATATTTTTTTAAAGTTGGCTACGCGGTGATGTAAAAAGTCGTTTTATAGGATAAGGTTCAAAATCTACTTTGTAAATCCGGAACTGAAAGTTTCTATCAATTTTTGAAAAATACTGACATCTCAAGCCTGGCTGCACAAACTCAGAGGATACTGACTAAAATTTTAAAAAATTTAGGTATATTCGTTTTAATTCTAAAAGTTATTACCGTAAAATGGGGCTAAGCGAACCGTTTGAGGTAACCCGGCTGGCCCGCCACATTTTTTTTATAATTAACTATCCCTTTCTCTGAATAACCGGTTTTAAGATTATCGAATGCTTTCTTGGTCAAAAAAGTTAAACTTTATTTCAAACCTTGTTTAATGCAGTTTCGTTAGTCATAACGTGTATTCGATTTTGTAATTTATTATATATTCTAGCACCCGAACAAGGTTTATGCAAATTTTCACATTTTAGGCTCACCAAAAAGTGATCTTCAAGCGATCAGTTGATCGCGTTGGCACTTTGATAGATAGGACCATCCCAAAGCGATAAGTTACCATAAATTAACGAAAATTTACCCTAATATGTCATGCATTACTGAAACTTTCTGGAAATTTTTAGATACTCAAAATTTACTTAAATTTCTAAAATTTCTGCAAGTTTCAAAAACTTTCAAAAGTTCAGAATTGGGTACGTTTGGATAAGATTGAATCAAACATAATAGGATAGGACTGGATAGCATTGGACAGCATCGGACATAATTTGAAAAACAGAATAGAATCGAATAGAATAGTACATAATGGGATCGAATAGGATTTGGTCAAATAGGATGGAATCGGATAAGATACGATGAAACTGAATACGGGCGGATAAAATCGGATAAGATCGGGTCAAAAAGGATAGTACAGAACATGAAAGTAGGAAAAAATAAGATCTTATAGAATCGGCTAGAATTAAATAGGATCGGATAGAATCGGATATGATTGTACGGAATCGGACAGAATTGGATAGAATCTGGTATGCCACATGCCGCAGATGTGACATGCCGCAGGAGTGAAATGCCGCAGAGAGACTTGCCGCATGTGACATGGTATGTCCCCGTATATGACAGGACATATATCAAAAAGAGAAAACTCTCAAACACCAAATTTAATTTTCAATTTTTATTCTACATAGGATATGATAAGAACGGCACACAAAAGATATCAAAAATAGAAAAATATTACATAGCAAATTTTATTATTTTAATTCTAAATAGGACATGATAAGGTCGGATATGAAGGATACGATGGGATCGGATAGCATAGTGACAGGGTAGGGCAGAGCAAATCTGTTTTTCGTACCCTAAGAAATATTTCCTCATTTTAATTACATAAACCGATTCTTTGATGTGATCAATATAAGAAATAGTTTTTCCAAATAAATAATAATTATTCATCGGAATAAAAAAAAGCAGTATTCGATGCTATGAGTTGACACGTATATTGCAAGCAAATAATTATATACATTGAAAAAATATTTGTTTAAATTAAATTTTGATCTATGTCATTAGAAGCAATCGTCGTTCGAATGAACAATCTGCAATTAAATAATTTGAACTAATATTGTTTCAAACAAAGAAAATATTTTTTTTAATAAATAAATTTGCATTTCGTTGAAATAAGTATTTTTTTCATTTTAAGGTTTCGGCATATTTCTTTCTGTTAATTGTACATTTATTTCAGTGCAAATAACATTAAAATAAAATATTTATGAAATACGTTGGAAGAAACGTTTATTTAGTTCATGAAAAGAAATGCATCATTTCAAGTAAATATTTCTTTCGATAGCAAATTTCTCAATTCCAACTTTCAGTAGCTCAGGACACATGCCGCTACGTGCCGCAGAGTGTATTATCTCACAATAGAAATTAGTTGTCTAGGTTATAAGATCGCCATAAATTTTCAACATAAGTATAGTAAAAAGATTTTATGATCTATGTATATATCAACTTATCCCATTAGGAGCAACTGCCATCCATGAAAATGACACTGACCCCCAGTAGATCCGCTGTAAATCACACCTATGGCCACGTCTTACGATCGTTGAATAAGAGGTCATAGGGTACGACGAAACCACAACGACAGGCCGGCGAAATCCTCGTGTTTATTAAGGACAAGGAGCGACCCAAGGATGACAGCTCTCTCCATGCATCCCGCAAGTGCCTCGGCATGTTCATATATATATATATATATACCGCATCTTGGTATTACAGACAAATTTACTCATAATAAAACTCTATTTCTTTGTTTCCAAGAAATATTAGGTAAAATTTATGGTTAGCTTCTTCTAAGCGATGAATCAAATCTTCAAATTAAAAAATACTTTTATTTCAGGCAATGGAATTTAATTTATTCAAAGAAAATATTTTCTTGATTTAAAATAATATTTGACTATAACATCATTTTTAACTGCAAATCTCTTATTTCTTTCAACAAAAACAACCTTTCTTCGCTTAGTTAATATTTCAATGACTGAAGTAAATATTCATTTGCAACAATAATTTCATACTTTTGGTTTAGATGAAACAATTTATTTGTATTAAAGAATAAAGAAAAGATTCAAGATTTTTTTTTCTCCGCGTAGGAAACAAAAATTCCCTATTTTTAGAGGGAATCACTCTTTCTTTTCAAAAGAAAATTGATTCGCTGTAAAAAAGTAGATGCCTTTTTCAATAGAATATAAAACAAAAGTACTGTAATCTGGATCCACTGACCATTAATCAGTTCTGTACAATATTTTCGGGCAGCGACTCGTAAACTCTTTCCTCCGGGGTGTAGTTCGGTAGGAGCGGGCTGGACTTGACTTTTTTTCGCGCACTAAATATTTTCCTTCAGCATGGAATGGAGGGGGTTCACAAGTCCGGATATCGTTCGTTTTGGCGTCCAGCCAGATCTTTCCTTAGGTAATTTACGTTATGCGACTGACTCGCGTTTCGCTTTCGCTGCTGAGAATGAAGTTTCGGTAATTTTCACGGAAAAGCTGCTTCTGTTACTGGTCGCTTATAAAGTGTCACGATCTGCCGCGCCAGCGACTATAGACTATCGAGGGATCGATTCCAGAGCTCACGTACGTACATTTTCGCTTCGAGTGCGAAATGAATGATCCATTTTAATCTATCTATTCGACACTCTGGCTTCCGTTGCAATTCGTACCTGATTTCCTGTCCAATTGTGTTAGTACGGTGATGAGAAATTCGTTCCATAAATGGCTCCCGAGGAAGGGATTTCATATTCATTTTAATACTAGCAACGTTTAACGAGATCTCTTTTAACCATTATAGGCGTATAGAAATAAATATAACGTTCGTAAATTGAGAATGGCAAAATGTTAACAAAGTGTTACGTGTTTTATTAAAATTGCAGAGCACCATGAGTAGTTGGCTCTTACGTAAATTAAAACCAGTTGAAAATAATGGAGAACTGTAATGCAAGTTGATGGTTTCAATTTTCCAGTACTTAACTCGTAATTTTAATTTTCGTTGTAATTGGTGCTAAACTAGCGAAAGAAAAGTGGTGCAGGAGAAAGTTTGCGAAACTCTACTTCTTGATTGTTAAAAACGGTCTCCTAAGCTAGTAAAAAATTGGAATCTTGAAAATTATGACATTGAAGTTTCTGAATTAATTTTACAAGGGGATCCTATACCCTTCCGAATTGTTTTGGATTTATACTTGTTCGAGTGAGAGGTCATTATCGAACTTGTAATATACTAAAGGAATAAGAAGCGCTTTTCAGAAATTCTCGAGAAAAATTACTGATTATTAAAATAAATAAAATATAAAAAAAACTAAAAAATAAAAAAAACTTCCAGTATCAGTGTTTTTGACAATCACATAAATAAAAACATATTTTTAAGAATACTCCTAATAAAAAAGCTAGAATTATAAAAAAATTTGAAAAAAATAAAGCTGAAAACTCCCAGATTTTGACGATACCAATAAAGAACCGATTTTAAGGTAAAACAAACATTTTAAATAATTACCTATGCAAAAATAAATAAAAAAATTATAATAAATTTAAAGTTTAAAATTTAAAATTAAAGCTTTTTTGGGTTTCAATCGCGTGCTAAAAAGCTTTAATTCTAAATTTTGAACTTTAAATTAAAAATTTTAAATTTATTATAAGGAATCATCGTGAATGCATTAAATCTATCAAATAAACAAATTACCAAGCAAACATTTTCCGAATTTAAAAATTGTAACCACACCAGGGACGTTTACAACGAAGCTAGAAAAGGGACAGAAGGAGAAAGCGTCCCCGGCGTGGTTACATTTTTTCAATTCGGAAAATTTTTGCTTGGTAATTTGTTTATTTATTTTTGGATAGTTAATTATTTAAAATGTTTGTTTTACATAAAAATCGGTTCTTTAATGGTATCGTCGAAATCTGGGAGTTTTCCGCTTCATTATTTAGATTTTTTTTATAATTCTAGCTTTATTTAATTTTTTTTCAAATATATATTTTTGATAAATTATTTAGTTTTTTCGCATTATTCAATTTTTTTCAAATATATTTGTTTCAAATCTTAATTAAAATGTTTTTTGTTTAAATATATATTTTTTTTGCAATCTCTTATCGTGAAGAACATATTGTCGCCTTGCAGATTAGATTTCCGATTCTTTGCATGGAGTAGATGTCCAGATTGATCTTGTGGAGATGAGTCTCGATTCTGATTTACAATTTTGCTATGGTGATTTATCTACTGTGCACTAATATCAACGTTCTTGTGAGACAAATCACTTTTATTACGAAATTTTATTGAATTTTCAGTTTTCTTAGATTTTCGACCGATGTTCTGCCTTTACATATAAACAAACACCAGTATATGAATAAAGCAAATATCATGAAAGTGTGTTATCGCATAACCTTAAAAAAAATTATTTTGCATTTCAAAACTATATTACCTGCAAGTCATCGTGAATGATTATTTAGAAGTCATATAAATTCCAATATTATTATACAGAAACCCGTATTTAATTGAAATCAATCATTCAGTATCAACAAATATTGCTCGACAGTAGTTACTTTATATTCAAACAATGCAGGTTAAAGCGATTAGGTTTAGAGCCTTATTTCTTATGGAAGAGGCAATGGGAAAAATTGGAAAAAATTCATGAATAAGTTAAAAACGTTTGTGAACAAATTGCAGTTGTCAAATTTAAGAAATGATACAAATTGTTGCTTAAAATTACAAAAATGTTCAACTATACTATCTTCAGTTCTAATGAAGATATTAAAGCGATTCAAACTCCAAACTGTAACAGATAGGCTCTGTAATTATTTACAATCTCCCGGAAGGATGTATTTTATTTTTGGTGAAAATCGCGATGTTTTGGGACATTTTTTTGTTGGAAAGTAAGTGTTAGTAAACAGCGGGAGTGAATTTTTTTTGCTGCTGGTCAGAAGAGGCGTCAATGTCTGAGCAAGAGTTCGGAAGCACGGGTCAAAGAAAAGCACCAGCGGTCGGCAGCAAAAAAAAGGCACCCCCGCTGTTTTCTGACACTTGCTTTCCAACTGGAAAAAATGTCTAAAAATATCGCGATTTTTCCCAAAAATAAAACAATCACATCCTTCCGGGAGATTGCAAATAATTACAGAGCCTCTCCGTTACAGTTTGGAGTTTGAATCGCTTTAATATCTTCATTAGAACTGAAGATAGCGCAGTTGTACGTTTTTGTAATTTTAAGCACCAATTTTGATTATTTCTCAAATTCGTCAACTGCAATTTGTTCACAAATATTTTTCTCATATTCACGAATTTTCTCAAATTTTTCCCATTGCCTCTTGTATAAGAAATAATGCTCTAAACTTGACTCTTTTTAAATTTGCCTGAAATTTCTTACTTTTTTTTACATTTTTCATTCTGCAAAGCACAAACATTTTTTTACATTAACGTCTTCAAGCTCATTTACGTGGAACACTTTCAGCTTTCAAATTACTATTTACTTATTACTCTAACTTTTTTTTTGCTGAGTTTTTAAGCTTCAAAGGCAGATGCCTATAATTTTTGCGCTGATAGTAAATCGTTCGATTTTAAGGACACTTTGTGAAATTATAGTAATATATAAGAGACACTTTTTGTCTAAAGGATTTTTTTAAATAATTAAAATTATGGTAGTTACGTCATGTTGAATTTCGGCTTCACATTTTTTTTGAATTATCGATATTTCTAAAAGTGCACAACGAGTTTCAGTGAATCTTGGCGATATTGTTGACAAAAGTATACGCTTTAATAATAATAGAGAAACAAAGTCCAAACAATTTTTGAATTCATTTTTTATCAATATCATACCCTTTTTATTTTTTTTCTATTAAAAATATGCAGTTCCTTCTACTTTCACCTTTCATAAAAAAATTGACGGCGACTCTTCGGGATTACGAGTTATCGTCGTTTTAGTGGTACAGCGCGCCCGCGATGGTGGCCTCCACCGTCCTTCTCTCTAAGAACAAAGTTTAAACTTTTTCTTGTCTAACTTTTCGCTGATACCTGAGAAGCACATTTTCAAGTTTGGTAATGACTCGAGTAAAAATTCTTTGATTTGGTTCCGACTTGAATTACCCCCAATCAAGACATATTGAAGACGAAGTGAAGACATGTTTCGATGTCTCATTTTTGAGACGGAGTCAGATTCATTTCATGTTTTGGTACCATAATTTTGTCTCATCTTTTACTTTCTTGATAAAAAGGTTGCCTAAAGGCCAGGGCAATATACCTGCCTTGACCAAGTGGGTCATTCTGACTTTAAAGAAAATTGAAAATAACTCGTTTAAGAATTGCAAAGTTTTAATTCATTAATTTTAATCCTTCGCATCTGTTAACTATCTCATTTCTGAATCCAAAAAGGTTTGCCTTGAGACGAGTTTATGCCGACTTAAATTTACCATGCTGAGACGAAAAAAGTGAGCCATTATCTGATGCCTCCCCTCATTTTTGAGAAGCAGCCAGACATCACCGTCTGCAAGTCGAACTTAAAACGAACTTAAAACGAACTCAAGTCGAAACCAAGTCAAAGCAGTTTTGCTCAGGGACCTATTACTGGGAGCAGTATGAATCCAAACAAGATTCCCAATGGTGTAGGTTCCCCTTGTCAGATGAAGTGAAAGATGAAAGTTTTTCATGACTTTCTTGAGGAAACTGAGCTGGTTGTACTTTGTATTTTGGGTGAGTGGAAATCATGTGGGTGCTGGCAAAGATTGTAGAACGGTTACTTTTCTAAACACACGAGCTAGTAAGAGGAAACTCACGTTGTTGTTGCTCGTAATGAAAATGTAATGGCGTTAAACGCAAGAAGCTCACCGAGTTGATGTAGTTGATGAGGGAGAGTCCTCCGTCCCACGGATGCTCGAGCTCACAGGAGAGATTTGCTGGCCTCAGAGCATGAGACTGCTCGAGGGTTCTCAGACCAACAGCAAACACCTGAACGCTGTCGTACATCAACGCTGGTTCTGCCTGCATTTCAAAAAAGTTAAACAAATAATATATTTTCTTTTGCTCTGGTGTTACGAGAGAAGTGTAAGATTAGTGGTATCGCTTAGAAAATACACAGTAGAGTGGCTCAAAGAAACACAGAAAAAACTGGGGGGTTTACTAAAGTTGCAGCTTAAATAAAAGTTGGTATCTTTAGAACTTGAACTGCAATAGAAAACTTTGGAGATCCAAAAGGGTTCCTTTGGAGACCACATCAATAGAAAAACATGAAGGCGGATTCACAAACCAACCGCTTGCGAAGTGGGGTTGGTAAGTTAGGGATTTGCAGACATCGATTTATAGTTATCGATCGATGACTTGAGAGGAAAAGTTTGTTGAACATGAATACGCCTTTATGTTTATTAGTTTGCTACACAGCCTGTAAATGATATTTGTCAAGTCATTAAATCTTTTATAATTGCGAAAATATTTTATACTTTAATTCTCTTCATTAAACTATGTCCGTCAGAGTTCTGTTAATGTGTGCTTTAACGTATAAGTTGTGGCATAACTAGAGAAAATGTCGAAGTGAGCACAGCAAAAAATAGGTCCTTTGGAAAAAGTCTCTATTAAAATTGGGTTCCTTTGGAGGTCCAACTGGACGCTCCTTTGGAATAAATTCATCGTTTTATGTTAATTTCCAGTAATACTTGTTCCTTTTTGTTGCAGCTCATTAGGAACCAAAAATTGGTTCTAATAGATAACCCGATTTTTCTGTGTAATAAAATATCTTTATTGTTGTCTGCCCCCCCCCCCCGAGGGGTTAATTATTTCTGAAATCTGGCGTACACTCTCCCTAAAATCTTATGCAATCCTGTGTAATCCCATGCAGTATTTAAAATCCCTTATAATTGTCTTTACGAAAAAAAATTACAGGAAACTTCAATATACGTCTATAATTATCTTCTTAAAATGTATTTCTTATATTTTTTCGCGATTCTAGAAACACTATTATACACAAAATCAGTATAGAAAATTATCATAGGAAAATCAGTATAGAAATAAAGTATGTTGAAATATTGAAAGAATTGGTGCAAAAAATAAAGAAAGTATAAATAAATGATTTATTTATATATTCAACGTAGGATTTCAACAAATTTCAAGAGATTTCAGAGAATTTCCACGGATTTGAAGCAATTTCATCAAATTTCGTCAAAATTTTACGGGATTTTGAGATTTCCATACATTTTAGGCGATGTTAAGGGATTCTAAAGGATTTCCACAGATTTCAAGGAATTTTGAAACATTTCAAGAGATTGTAGAGGATTTTGAAGATTTCCAAACATTTCGCGGGGCGGTTATAAGAAATTCTAAAGGATTTCAAACATTTTCAAGTGATTTTGAAGATATTTGTAGGGTTTCTGAATATTTCAAGATATTTCTAGTGAACTTTGGAAAATAAATGAAATGATATTTCAAGGGGTTTCTAGCGAGTCCAAAGTTTTCAATGGGTTTAAGGGTATTTCAAGAAATTTCACAAGATTTAAAGGGCGTTGATAAATCTCCAAGGATTCTAAGGGATTTCAAAGATTTCTAGGAATTTATACGGTTCTTTAGTTAACTTTAATGAATAATTTTAATTTATTTTATATTCAAGGTACTTCAAACGATTTATACCAACTTTTTAAAATGGGCTTTTACGTTTTCCAAAGATTTCAAGAGATTTCAAAGAATTTCATAGGAATTCTAAAGGGATTCGAGAAATCTCAAGGGATTCGAAAAATTTCTAAGAATTTGAACTGCTTTTTAGAGAACTTTAATACAAAAAATTAATTTAATTCATATTCAAAGGATTTCAAACGATATCATCTTTTCACAATAAATCAAATTTTATTTCGAAGGATTTTTAAAAATATCAACCATTTCGAAGGATTTCCAAAGATTTCAACCATTTCAAGGAATATAAAGAAATTAAAAAAAATTCAAACGAATTTAAAGATTTTAACTTAATTTAAAAGCGAAGAATTTCAAAGGGCGTCAACGAATTTGGTAGGATTTTCAAAGATTTCAACGAATTTTAAAGAATTTCACAATTTAGAGAACTTTACATATTTGAAGGGATTTCAAAAGATTTGAACAACAGGTATAAATTAATTTTAATTAAATTTTTTAAGCGATTTTAAAGATATCAAGGAAATCTACAGATTTTTTCTGTGTGAAGTTTATTAGTACAGAATCGTTATTTTTGTGTATTTTATTCTGAAATTATGAGTGTTTTAAAATAAATTTTTAATTTGCAATATGCAATGTTTTTCAATCTGATATATGCGATTTTTTGCAAATTCCATGAAATCTTGCAATCCTTCAATCCAGTGTACACCAAAAGTACTCCCTATTTTGCTTCATATGCTAGAGAAATAATTGTGCAATTTTTTATTTAAAAAAAATGTTGAACGCGTGGGCCAAAGTCTTTAAACGCAAAAAGCGTTAATTACTTTTTTTTTTGTTAAAATGACAAACGTCTGACATAAAGGCAATACATATTTCAATAAAGTGATGGCACACAATACTGAAAATAATTTTAACCTAATTTTATGTAGAATAATATCCTTAAAATTAAAAAATATACCAACATCTATAGAGGTTGAGCTTTTTATTATGTGTTTTTTTTTCATATACCTTATATATTTTCAGCCTTAAATGATTAAAAATGACATTGTAAAAGTTAAAATATGTGCTTCTTTTTTTTTCACAGTTCTTCACATAATTTCTCATAAGAAAAGTCCAGGGATGACTTCAGAAATATTCTTGAAGTATTTCATAGCTTTTTCTAGTAATTTAAAGACTATTTGAGTTCTGGATTGCGTCATTAAACCACCTGTAATAAAAAAATGGTAAAATACGTCTTTATGCCAAAACTGCGTAACTGTTATTCTAGGATGTCAGATAATAAGGTTGGCACTTGTTAAAAAGTTATATCACCTCATGCAAACTAGGGAAATGTATATTTTTTTTCTTTTTTTTCTTTAGACGACGCTTTATTTAATAGAGACACCTTTGCAAATTAAAAAAGCACCCCTTTAGGAAGTTTCAAACAAATATTTTTTGCCTCCTACGTGTAGTACTCTAGTTTGTTCTAGCTTGTATTATAGGAATTAGGCAGTATAACTTTTTATGTCCCAGGCTCATTTTCTGACATCCATGTGAAACAGTTATTCACATTACGCAAAAAGACAGTATTTCACAAATTTTTTATTAAGTATCGTTTGAAGACCTAAAAATGGACCTAACACCGTCTTTAAATGATTAAATAAAGTATCAAATATTTATGTATGCTATTTCTGAAATGATTATAAGACTTTCATTATGAGAAGTTATGTAAAGAACTGTTAAAGAAGCAAAGTATCGTGCTAAAGAGTATTTTGTTTAAAGTTTAAGGATAGTTTTCTATCACTAGCAGACATTAAAACTTGATCAAGGTCATTTGCATTCATTCAAGGATGAAAATATCTGAGGTGTGTAAAAAAAATTGTCGACCCTGTGGTTTTTCACTCTTAAGGATAGTATTCTGAATAAAATTAGGGTTATTGTAATAATTATTGCTTATGCGTAGTTCAAAAAAAGCTAATGCATCATTAAAAACTAATTAACACTTATTGACGTTTAAAGACCTTGGACCATGGGTTAAACATTTTTTTTAATGAATGAAAAATTGCAAAATTATTATTTCCTAATTAAATGAAAGAAAATAGGAAGAGGGGAGGTGAGACAACAACAACAAAATATTTAATTTTGTTGGACCACCCTAATACACAGCTCTCGGAAAGTTTGAGTACATTCTCTAAATCAGAATTGGTAGAAAAATATTAATTAAAATACAGCGAAGTTATTTACCAATCACTTTAGTAAGCGTTTCTACTAATAATTAGTAGTTGTGTACTAATTTATAGTTGAATTATAATAATTCGAGTAGTAGTAGAAAATGAAGTACCACTAATGTAATTAGTAGAATTAGTAGAACTAAACAAAAATCCAACCTTTATCTTGAAAAAAATTAAAATCTAATCTCTTAATCTGAATGAGTAGTGAGCTAGTAATTGAAATACTACGAAATCATTTACTAATTACTCATTCATAGTGATACTAATTCATTTAACTATGAATAAGTAGGAAACTACTAATTATTAGTACAAATGCTTACGAAAGCAATTGGTAAACGACTTCATACTATTTCAATTAGTAGTTTTCTACTAATCTAGATAAAGAAAGCAGGTCTTTATTTTTTTTCGACGATACAAGCTGGAATATTTTTCAAATTCTACTAATTCTGCTAACTGAATTAGTGGTGCCTTATTTTTTACTACGATTTCAATTAGTATAATTTAACTGTGAATTAGTATGAAACTACGAAATATTAGTAGAAACGCGCTTACTAAACCAATTGGTAAACGACTCTGTAGTATTTCAATCATAGTAATTTTTTACTAATTCAGATTAGGAGAGCAGATTTGGATTTCTTTTTCGATGATAATAGTTGAATTTTATTGTTTGATTCTTCTATTTTTACGATTTTAAATAGTATAGAAAATCAATTTCTAATCTGACGAACAAATATACTTCAAATCGTAGAATCTCTTGGCGACAACATATTTTGTTTTTTAGAGGAAATCAGGTAATACGTATTTTTCCGATTTGATCACAAATAAAAACTGTCTGCCAAGTTGTGAGTATTTGAACTTTGAACTTTGTTTTTCACAAAAATACAAATTCGTTTTTTTAATCTTTGTAACTTTTGACCTTATTGAGATATTAAACTTGTCTTTTCAGGTTCTGATGATTTCTTCATTTTGTTTGTTAAATGTGCACTTCTATCATGAAAAAATCTTGTGAGTTTGATGCGGGCCAAATCATGATTGTGGCCACGAGAATTTTTTTTTTGAAAAATTGAATTTTCGAATTTTTCTTACAAACAACGACCGATGCGAAAAAGTATGAAAAAAAGTTTACTCATTTAAAAAAGTTCTAAAAAAAGACCTCTTATTCTTTCATCATATCTTGCATTGTTTGCGAGAAAAATTCAAACAATAAAATTTTTCCAACAGAATCTCTTGGCCACAAAATAAGTTTTGGCCCATATAAAACTTACAGAAGGTCTTCTTTATGTAAGCATGAATGCAAAAAAATAGATAAAATAAAAAAGTTGGGGTTTTCAATAAAGTTGGCTTTACTTTCTGACTGGATCTTTTAAAACATGAAAAGCCGAATTTAGTAGAAAATGTCAGTTTTTTATTTTACCCATATTTTATTTTGTAGAATTTTTTCGGACAGATTTTAAGAGAAGATGGTGTATCTCATTTGACTGTGAAGAAAAGTTTAATATCTCAATTAGTTTAAAAGTTACGGACATTTTGAGAACGAATTTGTATTTTTGTGAAAAATACACTTCAAAGTTCAGATACTGAAAACTTTGCAGAAAATTTGTTGTCTTAAATTGGAGAAGTGCGTGTCGCCTGATTTCCTCTAGGAAACAAAATTTTGATATTTGACTTGGCCTGTAGTATTTAATTTTCTACTACTAATTGAATTAGTAAAATTTTTAATACAAGTTAGTTCAAACTACTAATTATCATTAGAAACTTCTAATTATAAGTAGAACTACTTACTAAAGTAGGTTGAAGGCTTCAAATAATTTCAGTTATTTCAATACTTTTAAACTGATTCAGATTTGGAAGGTATAATTAATGTAGAAATATTATTTCAACTTAGAAAGCTACTCTCTTACTTTGCAGTTCTTCCGTTAAATTCATTAATTGCATTAGTAAAAAACAAAGGTTATGTTATTTTACAGAAAGTATTTTTTACTAGTCTTTCAGTAAGTTTTTATACTAAAAATTATTGTTTGAATGAAAGTTAAGTAATTTTCCACTGAAAATTAGGATTTGACTGATTTTCGTAGCTAGAATTAGGCCATTGATTTTACTGTACGGTAGGTGTGTATATAATGTGAATATAAAGTAGGGGAATGTAGTAAAGGTTGGGACGGGGTTTGTTTTTGGCCCATAACTCTTTTCCATGATAATATTTTTGGACTTTCATCACACCGTTTTGAAGGTCTATTAAATAGCTTACTTTTTGTGACCAAAAGATATATAATTACGATGCAAAAAAAAATTTACAGCCGATTTTTTAAATGTTTTCCAATCTGCAAAACAAAATGTTGTAGTGTAGGTCGGGACACCTCTTTAGGCATGAAAAATAAGTGTAAAAAATAATTTTAAAACGCCACAGTGTACCTTTCAGTAAATATTTATATGTTTAATTGGGGTTTTACATAAAAATGAGCAATTACAAATCTCATATTTGATGGCTTTAACCAAACCCTCGAAATCAGTAATTCCGCGTTCACTTTTTCGCCTGTAACGATACATACTGAAATGTCGAGTGTGAAAAGCACATAACAGTGACCGCAAATGCGATTAATTAGATTACTGACACGCAAAAGTTACTCCAAAGACGATTTTCAGTAAAAGAAATAGCGTATGGGTGTTAAAACCATATGGAAAATCCTCTTCAGACATAACAATTTATTTAATTCATAACACATTGAACTGATTTACCTTGCAATTTCAATGACAAATATTCAGTTAATGGGGGTTGAATAATGTCAATGCGATAATTTTTCTACTCCTTGTAAACACACTGTTTGGTGCACTGGCTACAAGCATGAAACATCTCCTCGAAATAAGATATAAAGTGACCTACTATTGATACTGATATGTGACACTAATAACAGGTGGCATCAGTGCAAAGAAATGGAGAAAACAAACTGTCCCAACCTATACAGCATTCCAACCTGTACGATACTCTCCTAAGAATTTTTTGCCTTCTTCAGAAGGAAACATAAAGTATTAAATTTCCTTTAGAACTGCGTGTGCTCAATGTGGTGAACTGCGATAGCTCAATTGGTAGAGCACCTCACATGTAATGAGTTGGTTGCTGCTTCAAATCCAGTTCGCAGTGAATTTTTTAGAACTTAATTTCTCGCGTTTTAATTTCATTTCGCATAATAAAAATTAATTTTGATATAGTAGATTATCTACTTATCAACGATTCTATAACAGAGACCTCTGTTCAATCTAACATCAAAAATACTGGTATTAGGCCTCCAAAAAGATTTCGATCATATTAAACCAGTCTAACCGAAACTTTGTTTAAAAAAACTTAGTTTCAAATATTGAATTAATAACTGGCCTTAAAATAATAACATCTCTCAAATAATAATTTCGATCGAAAATAAGGAAATACAAGTTCTGAAATTT
>CAKNYM010052348.1:483425-504364 GCA_932195095.1 Andricus curvator | reverse complement strand
GAATATTGAATTTATAACTGGCCTTAAGATAATAACATCTCTAAAATGATAATTTCGATCGAAATTAAGGAAATACAAGTTCTGAAATGTTCACTGGTGAACTGCGATAGCTCAATTGGTAGAGCACCTCACATGTAATGAGTTGGTTGCTGGTTCAAATCCAGTTCGCAGTGCATTTTTTAGAACTTAATTTCTAACTCCTTTTGCCGAGGAAATCATTGGGGATTACCAGTGTGGATTCCGCCGAAACCGATCTACAAGCGATCAAATGTTTACAATTAGACAACTATTAGAAAAGAAATGGGAATTTAATGAAGTAGTGCATCAGCTATTTGTCGATTTCAAAAAAGCTTACGACTCTATTATACGCGAACGAATGTACTGGATCCTAGAGTTCTTGGGTGTACCAAGAAAATTAGTTAGACTTATCGAAATTTGCTTAAGCGGCAGTAGGGGTAGAATACGTGCAAACGGAAGTTTATCGGAAGAGTTTTCGATCCGCGATGGCTTGAAACAGGGCGATGCACTTTCGTTCGTCCTTTTCAAGTTAGTTTTAGAATACGTGGTCAGACAAGTACAAGTGAATCCGACCGGTGCTACCCTCAATGGGATAATACAAATTCTTGGGTATGCGGATGATCTCGACTTACTAGGGGATGATAAAGAAATCGTAGCTAAAAACGCAGAGATCTTGATCACAAAAGCCAAAGATATTGGTTTGGAAGTTAGCGAATCAAAGACAAAATATATGACCGTCGTCAGATCCGAACAAAGTAATGTAGGCGGGGATCTTATGGCCGGAAATATGAAATTCAAAAGGGTTAACGAGTTTAAATACCTCGGGTCTATTATAACTAGCAAAAATAATATTAAAACGGAAATCAACGCACGGCTGCACGCTGGCAATGGGTGCTACTATGCAGCAAACACACTACTAAAATCGCGATTGCTATCTAGAAACATCAATGTAAGAATTTACAAAACAATAATAATGCCGGTCGTTATGTACGGGTGTGAAACGTGGGCGCTGACGAAAGGAGAGGAGAATAGGTTTAGAGTTTTTGAAAATAAAGTACTTAGAAAAATCTATGGTCCAAAAAGGGACGAAGAGACTGGTGAATGAAGGAAACTGCATAATGATGAGCTGCACGCTCTCTACGGGTTAGCAAATATTAATAGAGTAATGAAAGCGCGTAAATTAAGATGGGCGGGGCATGTAGCAAGAATGGGCAATGAAAGAACAGTGGCGCATGTTTTAAGAAGGAAACCGATTGGTAAGAGACCTCTAGGCAGACCGAGAATTTTTTAGAACTTAATTTCTCGCGTTTTAATTTAATTTTGCATAATAAAAATTAATTTTGATATAGTAGATTATCTACTTATCAACGATTCTATAACAGAGACCTCTGTTGAATCTAACATAAAAAATACTGGTATTAGGCCACCAAAAAGATTTATATCATATTAAACCAGTCTAACCGAAACTATGTTTAAAAAAAATTTAGTTTCAAATATTGAAATAAAGTATTAAAATTGACAAAAATAAAAAAGTTAGCATTTCACTGCCTAATTGTCAAATTTGAGCTTATTCATAAAAAATTCTAATTACGTATCTAAATCTTATATATCAATGAAAACTAAGAAATGTTGACAATTCAATACTATTAAAAACGATAGAAAATTCAAGAACTTTCGAATTGTAAACTTAAATCTCAATTCAACAAAAATCCATTTTTTTAGTGTACCATAATTTTAATAAAAATTACATTTCGGTCATAAGTACGATGTTTCAGTCATATTAATTTGATATTTCGAAAAGTGCTTTTTATTTAAAAATCTCTTAGACACAAAAAATATATTTAAATGCATTAAATTCGTAAAATTTTGAATGCTTGAATTTAAAATTCATTTTCAAATATGCACTAGCTATTTACATCGACCACTTTTGCATTCTTGAAATTTTATATTCCAATATTAATTTGATTGAACTTCAAAAAGCAAAGTCATGTTAAAGTCATGTTAAAGCTTCAGGGCAAATCTTTTTTATTCTATGTTTCACAGTGTCCATTGCTTGGGAAATATGAATATTTAATATGGCAAGCTCAGGAGTTAAATTATTATTATAATTTTTATACTAGATTTCCGCCTTTAAATTAATCTTCCTTTCTGACTTTCTGCCTTTTTTCTTGGTTTATGAACTGAGATGACTCTTTTTGCGCCTCTCTCTTCGGCTGAAAAGTTTTGAAGGAGGTAACGGTACTTTCAGCTCTGCGAATCCTAAAAGTCGCTTTCCATTCATCCACTACGTTCTTTCACAGGACATACTTTTCTAAATCTTTCTTAACCTGTAATACTTTTAAACTTCTTTTAGTATTCTTCGTAGTCTATGTATTTTCACACTCGTCGACAGCTGAGAAAGAGCTTCTCGGAAGAGGTATTTGCTTTCCATGCATAAAGTTCAGCAAAAGCATTTCCTTTCTATTTCCTGCGAATTTTCCGTCCCTTCCTTAGACACCAAACAGATGGTAAATATATGGAGGATGCTTTTGTATTCGTCACTATCCTGAATAGGGAAACGCTTTTGTTCTTGAATTCAATCTAGATTGACAAATTAAGCATTGAATCTATGTTCATACTTGTGAGGAAAATAATTTCAAAAAATTATTTTGTTTAGACTAGTTAAATGAATAAATATGCATGAGTGACTTCTAGCGGTAGGGTGAAGTTGTGCCGTTGCATCGATTCTCCAAGGCATAATTTGTCCAACGCGCGGTTATCTTCAGACTGTTATTAATCGGGCGCGTATTATGATATATAAGAAAAGCAAACGTTGTGAAAAAACTAATGAAAGTCGGTAAGAAGAGCTGCTTTAAATGGCTTGGATCAACAGATGGAGTAGCAGGGAAATGAAATGCAGTAAAAATACAGAAAACACAATTCTGTACAACTATAAAATTGTTAATGATTAGAATTAACAATTTTAATAATTTTTCTTGAACGCAATATAAGAAGACTAATTAAGATGAGGTGACAAATAGAATATTCACATGCTGATGTGTCATTTTATGTTAGAGTCCCATTTTATGGGCAAACATGAGTATTTTTTGCCAGAAAAAACTAAGTGACAAATAAAATATGCAATTATTTGATAAAAACAATATATAATGACTAATAAAATGTACAAATTATGTAATCTTAGATTCTTAAATCTTAAATTATTACTTCTTGATAGAAAAAGATTGAAAAGCCAATAAATTTCACTAATAATGTATTTTTAGGTTACGTCGCATATTTTCGTTGTGATGTGAATATTTTTCAATGGAAAAAGGCTAAAATAGGAATAAAATTGAAAAATAATACATCTTCAGGTTATGTATTATAGGTCTTCCGTTTTTTCTAGACTAAACGATACTTTTTTGAAAGAAAAAGATATTTTCTAGCGGAAAAAGGCTAAGCGAGAAATAACATAGTCTAATAATGCAATATTTGAGGTTATGTCCTCCCTTTTTGATAAGAAATTAATTAAAATAATGCATTTTGGGTTATCTCTTATAGGTCTTCCGTTTTCTCTCCACTAAATAATACTTTTTTATATCGAAAAAGACTGAATTGCAATTAAAAAATTTACAATTAATGCATTTGTAGGTTATTTCTTTCTTTGTCGGTTTAAATGAATATATTTTGGTGAGTAGAAGGCTAAGTTAGAAAATACAGTTCACAAATAATGTATCTTAAGGTTATATCTTTCCGTTTTTGTGGGAAGGAAGTAAATATTTATACTGGAAAAAGGTCAAGCGAGGAATAAAATAGACTAATAATGCAATATATATTCATTTAAACCGATAAAGAAAGAAATAACTTACAAATGCATTAATTGTGAATTTTATTGGCAATTCGATCTTTTTCGATACCCTGCCGATGAAACGGCACTGGGCCGCCAGTGCCATTTCAGTGACTGTTTGTGCTGATTTCGGCACCTAAACGGCACACAGTGGGCTTTTTTGCAAAATTTACTTTCAAAACCTAATATCTTTTGAACGAATTGACCAAAATGGATGTTCTTTGAACGAGATTGAAGATTATTAAATGCACAATAAGGGAAAATCATAGAGAAAAGTTTTTCCCAATTTCCCAACCTGGAAAATGCGGGAAAAGACCGTCATTTTTTAACAAAAATTACAAAATTGTACTAGAATTACAAAGAAACAAGTTTTGTTTAGTGAAAGATATAATATTTTATAGATTTTTCAATGCCGAATTAAAATCTGCCAGGTAAAATAGCGTAGCGTATTTCCTTTCCGAGAAAAATGCGGATAAATATGAAAAATCCAATATGGAGAGACACAAGTCGGACACATGATGGTAACATGGCGAAGTTTATTATCTTTAGGTTTTTAGGGTCGCTGAATCCAAATCTGACGTCAGAATTACAAAATAAAGAATGGCGAATGCAACATGGCGGAACAAAAGTTTTGAAAAATTTAGGAAAATTGACAAACTTGTCCACATTTATGTTCTCGAGGGCTCTGAATCCAAATCTGACGTTAGAATTTCAAAATGAAAAATTGCGGTTCCAATATGGCGGAACAAAAATTGATATTTGGGCCACTTCACAAAATAAGCCATATTTACGTTTCTGAGGTCGCTGAATCCAAATCCGATGTTAAAATTTCAAAATTAAAAATTAAAAATGATAGGTCGGATTTAGTGAAACAAAAATCGAAAAATAAAATGCATTTGTTACGTTATTTCGAGAAGTTTGTCGCCAAAGATTATGTTATTTTTACTCTTTTTTTTGCTTCTTCGGCTTCTTATTTATAATTTTTTACGTTTTTCACAACAAAATTGACACATTCATTTTGTGATAATTCCTTAAAAATATGTTTTCAGTGTAAATATAGAAGAAGAGAATGACGAAAGTGATGCCAGTTCCCTGAGTAATGGAAATTTAAGCGTTGATATAAATTTAAGTGATGAAGATTGATTATTGGAGAAAATAGGTATTTGAGATTAGGACATATGTCGATTAAATGTAACGTGTCTGTAACTACAATTGTATTCATGCAATAATTTTAAAAATAGAATTTTCTCAATATTTTGGATACGCAATTTTTCATTGTTTAATTCTGATGCCAGATTTGGATTTAGCGAACTCCAAAACGTAAATATGGACAATTTTGTAAAGTTGCCTACATTTTTCCAACTTTTGTTCCTCCATATTGGATCAGCCATTTTTTATTTTGAAATTCTGACGTCAGATTTGGATTGAGAGCCCTCGAAAACGTAAATATGGACAATTTTGTCAATTTTCTTAAATTTTTCAAAACTTTTGTTCCGCCATATTGCATCCGCCATTCTTTATTTTGTAATTCTGACGTCACATTTTAATTCAGCGACCCTAAAAACCTAAAGATAATAAACTTCGTTAAGTAACCATCATGTTTCCGACTTGTGTCTCTCCATATTGGATTTTACATATTTAACCGCATTTTTCTCGGAAAGGAAAAACACTACGCTATTTTTCCTGGCAGATTTAGATTCAGCATTAAAAAATCTATGAAATATGATGTCTTGCACTAAACAAAACTTTTTTGTTTGTAATTCTAGTACAATTTTGTAATTTTTGTTAAAAAATGACGGTCTTTTCCCGCATTTTCCAGGTTGGGAAATTCGGGAAAACTGTTCTCTATAATTTTCCCCTATTGTGCATTTATTAAGCTTTAATCTCGTTTAAAGAACATCCATTTTGGTCCATTCGTTCAAGAGGTATTAGGTTTTGAAAGTAAATTTTGCAAAAAAGCCCACTGTGCGGCACTGAGGTTGATGCGACGGTCATATAATGGTTCTATTGTATTTGTCACGTACGGGACAGGCAGAGTTGTTTACAGCAGTTGGCCGCTACCAACCCGAATCCCTTTTTAAAATTTTCTTCAAATTATTAACAATTTGTTTTATTTATGAATTTTCTCATTATATATATTATATACTTATAAATTATATACTAATATACTATTTTGAAGTTGAATTCGAAAATGTTGTCTGTTTTGGCGTATCTCATTTAATTTACGAGATACATTATATTCATTCCAATTTTAAACTTTTCAAACCAAAATTTAGATATCTGAAACTATCTAAACCCGTAGATTCTGAATTTCTAACTTCCGCAGAGGTAATTACAAAATTTTACTTTTCAATTTTTAATCCCTTTCAGCTGGTCTACTTGGTAGCCTATTCGCAGGTATAAGGGAACTTCTGCAGGCATTTAAAACTGAAATCTGAGTAGCTTTAAACGAGCAGCACTGAAACGGCACTGGGCAGTGCCGTTTGAGTGCCGTTTCGGTGCCGTTCAATCGACAGGGTATAAAAAAGTATTATTTAGTGGAGAGAAAACGGAAGACCTATAAGAGATAAGGGATCGTTCATAAACTACGTTACGCGTTTTTCTTTTGTTTAAATAAAGATGAGAATATATCATTCCCATGAAGTTGTAAAGGATACAACGATATAAACAAAAGAAAAACGCGTAAAGTAGTTTATGAACGATCCCTAACCCAAAAATGCATTATTTGCATTCATTTCTCATTGAAAAGGGAGGACATAACCTCAAATATTGCATTATTAGCCTATGTTATTTCTCGCTTAGCCTTTTTCCGCTATAAAATATCTTTTTCTTTCAAAAAAGTATCGTTTAGTCTAGAAAAAACGGAAGACCTACAATACATAACCTAAAGATGTATTATTTTTCAATTTTATTCCTATTTTAGCCTTTTTCCATTGAAAAATATTCACATCACAACGAAAATATGCGACGTAACCTAAAAATACATTATTAGTGAAATTTATTGGCTTTTCAATCTTTTTCTATCAAGAAATAATAATTTAAGATTTAAGAATCTAAGATTACATAATTTGTACATTTTATTAGTCATTATATATTGTTTTTATCAAATAATTGCATATTTTATTTGTCACTTAGTTTTTTCTGGCAAAAAATACTCATGTTTGCCCATAAAATGGGACTCTAACATAAAATGACACATCAGCATGTGAATATTCTATTTGTCACCTCATCTTAATTAGTCTTCTTATATTGCGTTCAAGAAAAATTATTAAAATTGTTAATTCTAATCATTAACAATTTTATAGTTGTACAGAATTGTGTTTTCTGTATTTTTACTGCATTTCATTTCCCTGCTACTCCATCTGTTGATCCAAGCCATTTAAACCAGCTCTTCTTACCGACTTTCATTACTTTTTTCACAACGTTTGCTTTTCTCTTATATCTAATACGCGCCCGATGAATAACAGTATAAAGATAACCGCGCGTTGGACAAATTATGCTTTGGAGAATCGATGCAACGGCACAACTTCACCATACCCTTCTAGCAAAATATTCGTTTATTTGTTGATGTTGCTTAACGACGCGTTTCGATACAGGTCTGCATCCTCTTCAAGTATTTTTTCACAAAAGATAGTTTGAAACTCGAAAACCGGATAGTTTACAAATATTATTATAAATTATGGAGCGATTTTAAAAGCAAAGGTTGTTTACGTTCAGGAATGATGAAAAATTTTTTTTTGAGGACTGCGGAAATAATGATTTTTTTTCTAATTCGCAAGCGACACGTCCACACTTTTGGTCAATAAACTTATTTAATTGTGACGTTTCAGTAACGTAACGTTAGCCTCATCAGGCACACAGGATAATAAGAAAAGACATTCTGTGTCGAGTTACAAAAAGGTCCAAGTAAAAATTCATAATATCAAAAAAAAATTATACGATGTTTTAAATTGTGCAATTGTGAACGTTTCAAAATATAAATTGATTATATTGCCAGAATAAGTAATAAAAGTAATTTTTCATTACTTGAAAATACTAAAAAGGAAACATACAGTAAATAATAATTAATTAAAAATACTAATATATGTAAAATAATTAATTCAATTAATAGTCGAGACACTATATGTGTTTATAAATTTAAATCAAAATAATGTATTTTTCTTGTATTTGTGCTCCTAATTAATGATTATCCACTATAGGTTGCATTATCCACTGTAGGGAGGTTTCCCTACTTTAAATTTAGCCCAATTGCATTTTTAATGCTTCAAATTTGACATTATTTTATTATTGCTTTAAAGGCTCTAATTGGACACTTTTTAAAAATAGTTTACTTTGGAAAGATATTGATTGTGTAAAACTATACCGGGAATGAAATGTATGCAAGTCTCAAGAATTAGTCTTACAAAAATAGACATTGCAATCAGTCTTCGGTTTATTTATCCATAGATTTATATTGATTAAGTATTTAAATATTTATCGAAGAATAATGTTAATAAACGCTAGAAAAAAGATTTGCCAGGGGCGTTCGATCAAAAGATCTATATCTTCTGACAACTCGACATCTCATTTCATCTTTTCCTTTCCCTCTTTTTTCGTTTCTTATTCATCCATGTCTTTCGCCTGTCATCTTATTTAAATTGAACACAAGATCTTTTAAAACGTCTCTTTCATGAATGAAATTATTCTATTAGTATTGTGTCATTCATCAGCGAAAAATAAATAAATACGGATTATTTTAGTTCAAAATTTGTAAGTTTTCAAAGAATTTTTAAAGATTTCAAGAGATTTTTAAACATTTGAAAAAATGTTAGATGAATTCTGATTTTTAACATGGAATCTTGCAAAAGAATTATAATTCTGAATTTAAAAACGGATTTTTAAAATTTTCCATCTTCTAAATCTAAATTAAAATTATTTTCCAAAATTCCCGCTCAATCTCAAAACATTTCCATTCTAAGTCATTATTGTATTTATTTGCAAATTTTCTGTTATAATTCAGAAATATAGTAACTCCCCTTTTTCAAAGTTTGAAAGAGAGAATTTTAAAATTGTGGCAAATTTTTATATGCAAAAAAAAAGGAATGTTAAAAAATTCCAAACAGTTCTGATTTGGAGGAAGGGATTTTCAACATCTAATGAATTCTGTCTTGAAACAGGGAATATCTACAATTCCCCATTCCACGTTAAAAATTACCTGTTCCAAGACAAAATTATAATTCTTGACGAAACTTCCTGTTCCAAAGTCAAAGTTATAATTCTTTACGGTAATTTTTGTTTTATATTTCATTTATTCATTCCCCGTAAAATCTCAGAAATATAATTCATTTAGAAAATTCCCTATACAAAGTCAAAATTAAATTAATTTCCAAAATTCTCTTCTTTTAAATTAGAATGAAAAATCTTTTCTAAAATTCCCTGTTGAAAGTCAAATTATAATCCTTTGTTGGGACTCCCTGTCCTGAAGTAAAAATGATCATTTAAAAAAAAACCTATTCTAAAGTGAACCTAAAATTAAAATTGTAATTCTTTACTCAAATGTACAGTTTTATCTCAGAATTACAATTTTTTTTTAATTTTCTGTTCCAAACTCAAAAATATGGTTTTTTGCAGAAATTCCCTGTTCCAAAGTCAAAATTATAATTCTTCACCGGAACTTCTTATCCCAATAGTCAAAATTATAGTTCTTTACTGAAATTTCCCGTTCCAAACTCAAAATTTGAATTCTTCACTCAAATTCCCTGTTCCAAGTCAGGATAACTGTAATTATTTTGTTGAAAATTAAACTGTCTAGTTAAAAATTTATCTTTGTAGATCGAAAATTCAACTATGTGTTTACAAATTCAACCGTTTTGTTGAAGATTGAACTATTTTGTTGGTAATTTCATCATTTTGTTAAAAATACATGTTTTTGTTCAAAGATTCAACTGCTCTGTGGAAAATTCGTCTTTCTGGATTGAATATTTGTCTTTATTGGTAGAAAAGTCCTTGGTTCAAAAATTCAACTATTTGGTTAAAAATTTGGATCGTTTGCTTTAAATTCAACAATTTGGTTGAAAGATCATCTTTGTTGGTTGAGAATTCATCTTTTTAGATCTAAAAGTAAACTGTTTTCTAAAACATTTGACAACTTAGCTTGAAAGCTCAACTCTTTCTTGGAGAATTAATCTTTTTTCATTGAAAGTTCAGATATTTTGTTGAAAACGCAACACATCCTGACTTGAAATCTTAAGCGTTTCATATTGAATGAAATGTGTTACCTATACATTGATTTTATTTAAAAGAATTGACACCCTATTATTACCCTATTTTCGTGAAAAATCAACTTATTTCGCCCAAATATTGCATAATGGGCTGTAAAATCTGTTCAAATATTATTTTTGTATGTTTTTGTTTTATTTTGGGTGTTTATCAAATAAAACCAAAGAAAAAATTCTGATTCATGAAAGGATAAAAAATGTTTTCGAAATAGCAATAAATCACTCTAATAAATCTACAGTACGAATAAGAAAGAATTTCTAAAAAATCAATTTTGTTCCTATATAAAATCTTAATCGAAACTCCTGGAAACAAGTTGGATCTTGATAATTTCAAGGTTCATGTTTGATCCTCCGAATTTTTGTACTCGTCAAGTGTAGACGTGCATACGTCAGAGCTGAATTTACGTGTTTCTATGGCTTAATATTAATGTTCAAATACGAACGTTGGTAGTAGCGACAGAATTTCTAGGCGTCTACATATTTACCCAGGCAAACATGGCAAAGGATCAGAAACTTTGTCGAGGTCGGTTGGTCGGCAATACATTGCCGGTGCGCCCGCGTGATCCTCAGCACCCGACATTTCCTGTAAGCGAATTTTGTGGCTTTGCCTCGCTCTCGAAGTAAATCGGACTTTGCGATGAGGCACTAGCAAGTCAAGACATTTTAGATATATGCATATATCTAAAATGTCTTGACTTGCTAGTGCGTCCCACTACAAAAAATCTTTAACAAAATGAGCACAAAAAAGGGTTTCGTAGCTTATTTATTATTATTATTATACCATTCAGCCAAATCCCTTTCGGGGTAAGCACAACTCGCCCGGCTCTAGCCTCGTTATTTTACGGGGGATCAAGGAATCCGTATGGTGAAAATAAGTAAGGGATGTGTGGGAAAAGGAATACATGTTAGATTAATCTAGAATTCCCGTGCTCATTACATATTAAAACAGCACTTTCGTTCCACACCATCGCGATTTTATGAAACGACACGGGTCACTGATCAATCTCTCTAGCAGTCACCCCAGGCGGAGAGCTTCATAAAGTCATCAAACGTCACAATGCACACAGATATTCACAACCTGACATGAAGACGTTAATAAGTTTTTCAATTCTCTCCTCTCCTCCTCACCCCTATCACTCTTCCCACACACCCTACCACTCCCCCTCTCTCTTCACTCCTCTTCTATTCTATTCTATCATATTCGATCCGATCCTATATTATCACCACCTGCCCTACTATTCCTCCCATCTTCTCACTTCCATCGCCTCATCTACTTCCTTTTCTTCACCTCTCCCCTACAATGCTTCCATTACCCTACCCCCGTCCCCATACTGCCTCCATTCGTCCCTTATTCCTCTTCCTATATTTCCAATACTTCCACTCCTCTTCTCTACACTCTCTCTTCCACTCACTTCCCCCACTTCCCTTTCTTCACACGATAAACTCCCCTCATCTTCTTCCACTACTTCCTCCACCCTGCCATGCTTCTCTTACCCCAACGCCATATCCATACTACCCCTATCCGTCCCACATTCCCCTTCCCAAACCTCCAATACTCCCACTCCTCTCCCCTACTCTCATTCAACTATTACCTACTCCTTCTCTCCTCTTCCCTACACTCATCTCCACTCACTTACTTCCCCTGCTTCCACAATCCCTCCCCCACTACCCTTACCGCACACGCAGCCCACCTTTTCCATTTCCCCTCCCCAACCATACTTCCTCTCCCTCTCCCCTCTCCACGCTTCCATTCCCTTTCTTCACATCCCCTCCCGGAAAAAGTACGACGGACGCACAAACAATCGACCGAAACGACAAGGGTTTCTGCCTGGGGCTACGAAACCCTAAAAAAAAAATTAAAAAAGAAGGTCGAATATGTAACTTTTGAATGAGAGGTTGAACACGTGACTATTGAGTACACATCAAATTTGAAGATTTCAAAAAATTTTAATAGATTTCGAGAGATTTCAAGAGATTCCAAAATAATAAAAGGTTTGCCAAAGATTTCAATGATTGTTGTTGTTTTAACCCTTAAACTGCACACCTCAAAATAATTACGTAAGCTACACCGTGGGTGTTTGACACCCACTTAACATTGCACACCTCAAAATAATTACGTAAGCTACACCGTGGGTGTCTGACACCCAGATGTTTAAACTTGTATAAATAAGCCGGATTTCAATATTTTCTAACGAACTTTTAATGGGATGTAGTATTATACGTTTTTTTTTAAATCTCGTTGGTTTTATAACGATATAATTTGTTAAAAACTGGATTTAAAAAAAAAATAAAAAAAATGAGTTTTTTCATAAAAAAAATGTATATATTGCGTAATTTTCAATATTTTGACCTACAAATTTAATGGGATACTCTTGAAACAGTTTACTTTTAGAAAAAAATAAGCTCAAAGTTGTTCTGGGTGTTTGGCACCTACAGTGCAGTTTAAGGGTTAAGCTCGATTAACTTAGACATAGTTTAGGGGGTGGCTGCAAAACTTCATTTTCAAATGTCCCTACTTTTCCCTGATTTCTCCCTGACTAATTTTTAATTTTTTCCTTACCATTAATATTTGAAAATTTTTAATATAGAATCTTTTATGAATGGAATAAAATAATCTTAAGTTTATAAATTTTTAATTTATTATTCTCAGGGCTGCCACAGCCTAATTTACTTGAAAAAAGTGACTAATATGCATTAATAATTCTTTTTTTAATATTAATTAATTTATTATATATGATTTTAATGTATTATAATGATTGAATTAATTTTTAATCAATAGTTCAATTCAATAGTTTGCATTCAAAAGAATTCAATAAAACTCGATGATATTTATAAGAATTTCAGTTGAATTTTAATGAATTCACGATAAATTCATAAGACTTCAAAACAACTGAAGTTTGAAATCAGTTGAAAAAATCAAGGGGATTCAAAAAAATTGGATAAAATGCCTAAGAATTCTAGCTGAGTTTAAAAAGCTTCAGGACGAATTAAACAAAACCTAAAATTTAAAAAAAAATCCATTAAATTGAGTCGAACTTAGTGAATTCAGAACTCAAGTGAATTCAAAACGTTAAAGAGAATTCCAAAGACTTGAAAATAATTGAAAAAATTCAAGATACATTGATAAGAATTCAGGCTAAATTTCAAATCAATTAAAATGAATCGCAAAAAATTTTTAAATCTCTTGAAATCTTTGAAAACCTACGAACCATTAATTTCTCCTGAATACAGTTTTTTAAATCCAATAAAATATTATAAAATCCCCTGAAATTTTACGAAATCTGATGATATCACCTGAAATTATATAAAACTGATAAAAATACCTTCATAGCTTTTAAAATCCCTTAAATTCAGTAAAATCCACGGAAATATCATAACATTCTTTGATATCTTTTTAAATGAAATTGAAATTAAATTTTTGCAACCATTTGAAAATGCATTGGAATCTTTTAAAATACCTTAAAATATTTTAAACACTTTGAAATCATTTTAAATGATTGAAATCAATTAAAAATTCCTTCGAGTCTTTTAATATTTCCTAAAATATTTCCAAGTCTATGCAATATTTTGAAATCCCCTCAAACTTTTTAGAAGTTCTTCAAAATGGCTTGGAATAATTTAAAATACCCTAAAATGCTTCAAATCCTTTGAAATCCTATTAAATAAGTGAAATTATAAAAAAAATTTGGAATCTTTTAAAATACCCTAGAATATTTCAAATCCTTTGAAATCTTTTAAAATCCCTTGAAATTTATTAAAGCTCTTGAAAATTCCTTGGACTTTTGAAGAAAACATGAAATATTTCAATTTCTTTGAAATACCATTAAATTGGTAAAATGAATAAAAAAATCCTTGGAATGCCTTAAAATACTTGAAATACTAATACTGCTTAAAATTCCCTTGGAATTTTTAAAGATACCCTAAAAGCTTTTAAATTCCTTAGAATCACTTTAAGTTATTGAAATATATTTAAAATACCCTAAGATATTTCAAGTCCTTTAAAATCATTTAAAATCCCTTGAAATTATTTAAAACTCTTGGAAATTCCATGGAATTTTTAAAAATACCCTAAAATCTGTACAATTTATTGAAATTCCGTCAGATTATTGAAATTAATTAAAAATTCCTCAGGATCTTTAAAATATCCTTAAATCTTTAAAAGTCTTTAAAATATTTGGAAATATCTTAAAATATTTGAAAAACTTTACAATTCTACAAAATACCTCAATTCTCGTGAATGAATTCTTTTAAATCCATTAGAAAATTACAAAATTCCGTGAAATTGCATGAAATCTAATCATATTTCTCAACATCTTGGAAAATTTATTAAAATACCTTGAGAGCCTGATAAAATTCTTTAAAATGATTGAATTTTTCGAAAATCTGATGAAATCCCTTGGAATCTTTAAAAATATTCTAAAAACTTATAGGACATATGAAATCACTCTATATCTTCAGAAATTTAAGGAAATTATTCAAAACCCCATTAAAAATGTTTTAAATCCCTTAAAATCATTCAAATCCTGGGAAATTGCTTGAAAATGTTTAAATCACTTAAAAATGACTTGGAATCTTTTAAAATATCCTGAAATATTTGAAAGTCTTTCAAATATTTTGAAATTCTATAAAAACTTTTTTAGCTCTTGAAAATTTCATGGAATTTTTAAAACTACCCCAGAATCTTCAAATCCCTTCAAATTATTGAAATTTATTACAAATTTCTTGAAATCTTTTAAAATCCCCTAAAATATTTTAGAAGAATTCAAGAAGTGACTATAGTGACTTTATCTTAAAAAGTGACTAAAAAGGGGTTTTAGATATGAAAAATTGTCTAAAAGTGACAGTGTGACAGCCCTGATTATTCTTGGCAGTTAATTAAAGTGCTTCGTATCAAGAATTTCCTAACTATTGCCATTTTTTTCTTAAAATTCCTGACTTTCCCTGACCAAAAAAATTCCTTGAATTTTCCCTGATTTCAAGGTTTTCCCTAACCTGCGGCCACCCTGAATTTATTTTTGCTTCGCAGAAAAAGATTTTTTTTTTTCTGGCTCGTCAATAAAAATGTAGCAACGTGCCATGAAATATTTTCTACCAGAGCAGAAATTGTGTACTCGATAATTGAAGATGAGCATGAACTCGTGTCTACGGAAAATCTCCGTCCCTTCCCGAGTCGAACTATTGATTCTCTGTTGATTCTCCAACATTCTCCATTTCCGAGGACTTGGGAGAATCAAAAGAGAATTAAAATCAATGTAGTCTTGATCCTCTCTTGATGCTCTTCTCCTGCAGATATTTCCGTTTCTGCATCTTGGAGAATCAAAAGAGTATCAATGAAGATTCTCCTTACATCCTCTATGATTCTCCATTTACTAATATATATAAATGGAGAATCATAGAGGATGTAAGGAGAATCTTCATTGATAGTCTTTTGATTCTCCAAGATGCAGAAACGGAAACATCTATATCTATTATGTAATAATCCATTTACTAACATTAATATACTAATCACCACTTAAATATGAGGACACATATTATTTATTAAAAACTAAATCGAACAATAACTTATTATTTCACAAATTTATAAAAGTATTGCTCCAGTTTACAATATCTTCAGAATCAGTTGCAAGTTTACTTGCGAAGGTTGATCCATTCCGAAACTTGGTCCTGTCTCCATTGATATTAAGCAATTTTCACTCCGAATACAGACTTGAATCAAAAAAGGAGTAGGCGCTAAGCTTCTAAAAAAGATGTAATTCAAGTATTTATGGAGTTATATGAGGTCGTTCAAGTTTGAGGTTAGGCCGTGGTTCCATCAGCCTTAAGAAAACTAAAAAAGGCGAATTTTGAACAAAATAAATGTATTTCTAACCAAGAAGTTAAGTTTTTAACCAAAAAGATTGACTTTCTACTATAAAAGACGAATTCTTAACAAAATGCAGAATTTTGTAACCAAGTACTTGCATTTTGCAACTACTAGTTTTAATGGCGACAAACTTTTTCAATTTATATCGATTTTTTCAATATTCAAGGATAAAAATATACTTACGGCTTATAGCTATCACTCTAGCGTCATACTTTGACCTTAAACCTGTTTTTGCGTCCTTCCAAATAAGAGGCGTTATCCGCTCCCAACGCTCCGCTCCGATTTTGGGATAGCAGATAACTCCACAACATTTCTGGAACCACAATTTGTCCAGTACACTAAGGCCCACGATATTTTCCGCCCTGCAGTCTTTCTCAGTTTTGCTGCTTCAGTTGACATTATTTGACAATTTTTTTATATCAGTCACAGGCAATGAGTAAAATGATGCTGATGATGATGCTGATGCAAAACAAGTGAAGCCAG
This sequence comes from Andricus curvator, assembly GCA_932195095.1. Classification (NCBI taxonomy): domain Eukaryota; kingdom Metazoa; phylum Arthropoda; class Insecta; order Hymenoptera; family Cynipidae; genus Andricus; species Andricus curvator. Next base: position 487,920 of record CAKNYM010052348.1, on the reverse strand, counting down.
GACCAGAGAAGACTGACCATGACGCTCCGAAAAGCCACCACTAACCTGATTGGTGGAGGCGAAGATCGCCTGATTGGTCATTTTCCACGCGCTTATTTGAAATTAGGAAAATGCTAACGGAGTAGACGGAGGAAACGGAGTAGTACGAGAAGCAAAAGAGAATCATGAGAGTAGCAAGAGAAGCAAAATATAATCAAGAGAGTAGCAAGAGAATCAAGAGAGTAGCAAGAGAAGCAAAAGAGAATCAAGAGAGTAGCAAGATAAGCGAAAAAGAATCAAGAGAGTAGCAAGAGAAGCAAAAGAGAATCAAGAGAGTAGCAAGAGAAGCAAAAGAGAACCAACAGAGTACCGAGAGAATCAATGGAGAATCAATAGTTCGACTCGGGTTCGCTGCACGGGTTACGCATAAATTTCATTAGCGAAATTTCATCAACTTTCACATCCCGTCTACTACTAGACGCGTACGCCATGCCACGCCGCCAGCGTTTTCTACGTGATGATGACAACTTTCCATTGCGCTCTACCACGTTCAAATTAAACTTTTTGAGAATTCTAATTACTGGTAAATACTGTCGCTACAATCACCAATTATTTTCAACAAAACAACTTTCAGTAGGAAATATATTGTGTCTCGCTTAATTTAGAGCGTCAAAGGTAGTCGGTAAAAACAATGATTACAAATTAAAAATTAGTTACTATTAACAGAAGCAGAGCTGGACGGGGAAAACCAAAAAACAGGGCAATTATAACCGGGAATTTTTTGAAGCGAATACACGGAATATGATCAAATACGTTTTTTTACCGTAAAGTTGAGTTTTTAGTAAGAAACCTTTCTATATCATTTGAATACGGTGTTAATGATTTATCATATTCAGTTGAAAAAAACTTAACATTAACTAATTTAATCAAACTAGAAATGTTTATGAAATCCAAGTTGGTGTGATTTAGCCTAATACAAAGTTTTTAACATTTACATTATTTTGCAAGATAAAGATAGCATTTTTCAATTTTAAGAGAAATTAGAAAGAATTTGAAGATTGAATCTCAACTTTAGAAAATATTTAAAAAAATTTAAACTAGCAGAAATTCGAATTCATTAGCGTACAAATTTAAAATAATCATACTCGACTTATTGGAATTAGAATCTATGATGATAAAGTACGTGTCTTTTTAATGTTGTTCATGACTACTGTGTGATAACATTTGTGATTGAAAGCTTTACTATTAAGTTACAATTCATATGCTAGTATAGGAAAATTGGAATTTCCACCTCACCTAAAAATACAAAATGTTTTAATACTTTCCCTACTGGTCTCAGGAAGTATATAGAATTAAATAGGAAAATTTGATTTTTTTCCGTTATGCAGAAATTCGAAATTTCATGAAACATTGCTTGTTGGTACTAGGAAATTGCAAATCTTCCAGAAGTGGAAGTAATAACAAGATAAATCTTTAATTTTTAATTTATAATTTAATAATTTTTTTTTTAATTCAACATTTATATTTTTGAAGAATACAAAAACTAATTTGCCGAGCCAGATTTCCCCCCGCCTTGAAATTTGAAATTTTCTTAACCATTTCCTATTAATTCTAGGAAGTAGGATATCTTCCATCTGTCACGAAAGGGAATGTATAGAATCGAAAGAGAAATCCTATAGGAGGAAAAAAGAATTAAAGAAAAAATCCTACACTTTCACTTAATCCAAAATTCAAAGTTTTCTAAAATATTTTCTATTGACTTATTTACTTATCTTATTTTTATTGAAAATCTTCTGACCTGAAAACTTGGTTATGTAGAATTCAAAGAAATCCCTTACGAAGAAAAAAAATTAAGCAAAAAGCTTTACTAATTTATAGGCCTCCCTCGATGAAATTCGCATTTTTACTTAATCTGAAATTTAAAATGTTCTAAAATATTTCCCGTTGATCTTAGTACATTATCTTTTCATCCAAAACATTAGATTTTCATCAAATGCGTTAGATTTTCATGAAAAACATTATGTTTTCATCCAAAAATTATCAAAACATAATGCTTTCATTTAAAACATAACGTTTTCAGTCTAGAAAGAAAATAATAATTTTCTAAGCCATAGAGATAAATAGCCCAATATGAAAAAATTGGAATTTTTCTCCAACCTCCAAAAAACAAAATTTCAAAATAATTCCTTGTTGGTCCTAGGATGTTGCAAATCTTCGAAAAAATGGGCCAGACTGTGACGTACAAATCTGGGGACGTTATTCAACAAGGATAAAAAAAGAATCTAATTTTTTTCAAGATCAAGCTTCTGAGTTTGTTAAAGATAATAAATTGGACTATATCAAGACATAGAAAGTAATAATATTATTCATTTGGTTTAATAATAAAAATCAACTTTTATCTTCGAAACTGCAATAGGGAAATGTCAGACCGTGACAAGATAAATGTAAAAATATAAAATATAATTTTAAGTATAATCGTAAATAGTCGTCCTTATTTCTAGGCATGAAAATGACTTTTTAAATGAAAATTCATATTCGGAAGTAAAGCCCAATTTTTTAAAGTCAGAGACCTATATGTGAAAGATTATCGCTGTCAGAAGATGAAAAAAACGGATTTTGCACTTTTAGTAAATACAGACCAAAATAGCAACATTTTTTCTATTAGTAATTGTATACAGCAGAAATACTTAACAGTAGATAAAGAATCTTAACATCTATATATGTCTCGAAAATCTTGTAATCATTGTTGTTGTAAACCTGAATAGCTTTTCGTCACTTGAAGTTCTTTTATATCTCAAATTTGAAATTTTGATACTTAAATCTACAAAAAATCCCTTCTTTATAAAAAAAATCATAAAAAAACCTCATGTGAATTGAGAAACATGTCAAAAAACATTAATAAAACAAAAGAAACATTCTGTAACATCGAGGTGACTATTCAGAGATAAAAAAAAAGTCCGCTTCTGAGCTGAAGCGTTGTTAAATTGAAAACAAAAAGTATGATCAAATAAACTTAGCCAGGTTCGAGAAAATGGATGTGGAAGCTGACAATTTAGTAGTTAGTAAAACTAACTTGAAATTGGATCAGGCTTGACTGCGGATTGCGATAAAAAATTCAATTTTTAGTATAAAAATAAAACATACCGCTTCCCAGATATTCAGTTTCTGAATGCATGTACATAAAGTTTCATGTAAAAAAATTAGCGAATTCCGAGAAAATCGACTGAGACTTCTGAGATTAAAATTCCATAGGTTTTCAAAATCGGCTTTGGATAGCGATTAAAAAATAGATTTTCAATTTGCTTTAAAATTAATAACTTGCTCTCAAGATATAGGGATACTTAATGATTGTCGATACAAAAATATTTGACATTCATTCTGCATTTTAATTCAAAAATTGCGTAAGAGAACAAAAAACATCAATCGCGCGTGCAGCGCGCGTATTTGTTTCCTAGTATAATTAAATTACAATCTACTGTTAAGTTTTGTTTGTGAAAAATAAATCATTGATACGAAAGTAATCAATTTGATAATTTAAATCTCTGTATAAGTGCAAAATAAAAGTGCGTACAGACTTGAGTGAAATTATTAATTGTTTATAACATACCTTATGATTCTCAAATGTAACGATAAATTCTGACACCAAATAATATTAATTAAAGGAGGAGATATTTAATATGTGAATTTTATAGATTCTATTAAATTTAACTCGACATTTTTCAAAGTTTTATAAAATTTTTAAATGGTTTTGAATTTTATTTTTTAGGATTTATTTTTTAAATTTTCTAAATTTCAAATATTTACAACTTTGCCAAAATAATACTTTTAAATTGTATGAAATCTAAATAAACTAAGACATAACGTTTACATTTCCTTTTTTTAATAAATAAAACCTGAATTGAATAAACAGCATTACAAAATAACAGTTAAAACATTTAGTTCATGGATTTTGACAAAGATATTTATAAATTTGTTCGAAAACTTGTCCAATTTTTGCAAAATTTAAAAATGAAAAGCTTAGGAATTATTTTAAAAAATAATAATTTTTCTAATATCACTAAACGGTTACGATAATCTCTGAAAGATTGTTAATATATAATTTATCTTTGTATAATTATTTATTGTAATTCCTAACTAGTATATTAATTATCAACTATAATTAATTTTTCTTCAGAAATAAAAAATGTACATGTTCTTTTTTATGAGGAACGGCGGATGAAAGGTACCCTCGAATGGGGGTGAAGAAACTTAACATGAACATGAGCTATTTGATATCAGGAATTCTCGAAAATCGCTATAGATATGCTAATCAAGATCTAATTATCTCGAGATTTAATTACAATTTTCAGGCTTGCGTAGCCCCGGCAGAAACCCTTCTAATTTTGGTCGGGTGTCCGTCCGTCCGTTGTACTTTTTTCCAAGAAGGTAAAGTGAGGGTAACTCCTCACTATTAACTCACAACTCACAATTCACAACTCACAACTCACAACTCACAACTCACAACTCACAACTCACA
>CAKNYM010052348.1:434636-483415 GCA_932195095.1 Andricus curvator | reverse complement strand
CAACTCACAACTCACAACTCACAACTCACAACTCACAACTCACAACTGACAACTGACAACTCACAATGGGAGGGGAAGTAGCCTGAAATGAGGGGAAATGAGAGGAGGGGAAGTAGGGGTAATAAAGGGAACTTAAGGGAGGGCTAGTAGGGGACGCGAGGGAAAATTTTGTTAAAGGATGTAGGAGAAGTGATGGGGAAAAAGGGAAGAGTATGTAGGGAAAGTGAGGCGATGGTAAATAGGGGAAGTGAGGGGAGGGTAGACGAGGAAGAAGTTGGGAAAGGGAGGGGAAGCGAATGTTGATGTGCGGAGAGGGGAAGTATGGGTGAAAAGGGGAGGTAGATGAAGTAGTGGGAGTAGGGGAGGGAAAGTATGGCAGGGGAGGTTTCAAGGACTCACTTACTACTTACACACTTAATAGGCTACGAAATCCTTTTTTGTAGGCGCAAGGCGCCTACTTTGATTACTTTTTAATTATAGTCAGCATAATTAAATTTGTCTTTTCATAACGAATTCAACGATATAAAAAACAGATTTTTTATAAAAATTCAGTTTTGTGGTTTCTTCATCGGTATGACAGTATTCTCTCTCTCTCTCTCTGAAAAATAGGTTGGGTTGACAGTAGATATATTCCAGAGGATGAATAAAGTTATTAGATTGAAAAGTACGGCTGCGATTTGCGCAGAGGTAAACAGTGTAATGTGTCAAAGGAGTTTATCTTAGAAGGAGGACGTTTCCTCAACAGGTGCTTCCTTGGCACTCAGTGTTGGGAATGGTTGCGAAACTCTAGTCGGCGTCTATCAAGTAAAACGAGAGGAATAACGTAGCCAGAAATCCCCCGAGAAGCAAAATAGTTCTTGTCGTGGTGAATACTCGGTCGTTATCTCGAGTTAATTCAAGCGTGCTCTTAATTAGTCAAATTCCAAAGCTGCAAAGTTCATCGGGTGGAAGGCTGCTTCTAACATGCGCGCAAATACGACCGACAGTTTGGCTTTTATGGGACTTGACTTGACGCCATTTCGATCATCATTGCTGAATATTCCTTTCAAGACTCAAAACCTGATTTGCACAGTAAAAACTAGGCATTTATTTTTATCTCGGATCCTTTTTTGGGCGTTCTCATATGATCTCACAAATAGTCTATTTTAGTACCAGTTTCTGTCTTATTTAGTTTGCTAACTTCAGATTGATAAACGATCCGAGATAGCGAACTAAATTGATTTAGAGGGTGCATTGTTTCAATTGTTCCAAACTTCAATCTTACACAAAACAAAAAATAGATCAAAAGATCAGGGATCGGGAAGTTTTAGGTTGGACCAGTCCGGATGCGGACTGGACACTTATAATTCTTAAGGGTGCGGGTCCGGACCCGAACCCTTTATGTTCTCAATAGTCCGGACCCGGATCCTTGAGACATACGGATGTGCCGTATAGTTACACGGTACCTATTGATGCGCAGTAAAGTTAGGAGGTACTTATAGATGCACAGTAGAGTTAAATAGCAGTCACACTTGCGCCGTAGAGTTCCATGACTTATGCGGGTGCGTAATAGAGTTCCGTACTACTTGCGGGTGCGCAGTAATGTTAGGGGTACTTGTGTGTGCGCAGTAGAGTTCCACGGAACTTGTAGATGCGCAAGTGAATTACGTGGCAAGAGTATTTGCGCAGTAGAGTTACTCGGCATGTTTGGCTGCGCAGTACAAGCACATACCACTCAAACCTGCGCAGTAGAATTATATGGCTTCTACGGATGCGCAGTAGAGTTTCATGTCACTGATGGATTCGGAGTAATGTTAGGGGTACTTATGTATGCACATTAGAATTACACAGCACATACATCAGCGCAGTAGAGTTCCATGGAACTTACAGATGCGCAGTATAGTTACACGTCACTTATTACGGATACGCAGTAAAGTTAGAGGGTACTTATATATGCGCAGTAGAGTTCCATGGAACTTGTGGATGCTCAATTGAATTACGTAGCAAGTATGTAGAGTTCCATTAAAGTCAGAAAGGAGGGGGCTTTCGAGTCTAAAAATACGAATTTGGGTTCAAAATTAAAAAAGCGACTAAAATTTTAAAAATTAGTGGCTTTTTATGAAAGTCAATACAAGGGGGATTTTCAAATCACACAACACAAACTTGAGATAAAAATCTGAAAATTTTAAAAGGAAACCTACATTTTGAAATATTTATTAAATTAGTGAGTTTCTATGAATGTCAGTAAGAGAAGGTTTTCTGAGTTACAGCATACAAATTTGGGGCAAAAATTCCGAAAGTGGACCTAAATCTAGGAAATATGATTTAACTGGTAGATTTCCATGAAAGTCGATTACGAGGGGGTTTATGAAGTCATAGAACACAAAATGTTAACCTAAAATTTTGAAAATGATATTAATTTGGAAGATTTTCATGAATTCTAAAACAAAAGAGTTTTTCGAGTCTCAAAATACGAATGCTTACCCCGAAAAAAAACCCTCGTATTGACTTTCACAGAAATATACCAGATTAATAACATTTTCAAAATTGATGTCAGCTTTTTGAATTTTGGGCCGCAAGTTCCTCTTTTGTGACTCAAAAATCGTTCTCTTACAGACTTTGATGAAAATTTACCAATTAAATAAAATTTCCAAAATTTGTTTCAACTTTTTCAATTCTAACCTCAAATTCGTATTCTGTTACTCAAAACCCCACCTCTTACTGACTTTCATGGAAATTTACCAATGAAATAGAATTTCCAAAACTTATGTTGCTATTTTAAATTCTTGAATTTTAAATCAAAATTCGTATTACGAGACTGGAAAATTCCCTTCTTTCCTATTTTCATGAAAATCTATAAATTCAATAACATTTTACCAATTTTAAGTCAAATTTTGAAATTTTGAACCCAAATTCCTTTTCTGTGCCTCGAAACCCCTCATACTGTCTATCATAGAAATCAAGTAATGTAATGAAATACAAAAATTTTGAAGTTAATTTCTTGAATATTTTAATTTTGACCCCAAATTTATTTTCTGTGACACGAAACACCCACTTGTACTGACTTTAATGGAAACCTAACAATTTAACTATATTTTCAAATTTCAGTCAAATGTGCGTCGAAATTAAAATTTAAAAAAACAGAAACCGTCACACTCAGACGTCTCGAACTTCAGCCCTATGGGTTACCTTGGTTTCTAAACTTGACAGTTTAGAATTTGTTTTATGAGATTCAGTTATTGACAGATGATTCTCATTTCGAGACTACTTCAATCCACAAATCGACCTTACTTTATTAGATTGGCGGATCAAACTGAAGTGCAATTGTTTTGTTGCGTGAACTGTTTTAATACCGAATTAAGTTCCAAATCGAATCCTAGTTTTTACAGTATGCTGAAGAATTTTAGCATTCTTAGGTACGCATTATTTCTACTGTGATATTCAAGAAAGCAGGATCTACAAAAAGAGAAAACTGAGATAATCGATCAAAACTGTTCAATTCATTATTCGTATAGACCGATCATTGAAGTGATGTTTCATGATTTGTTTTGATTATTCTTGGGTAATTTATATATGATCATCTCATTTCTGTGAAAAAAATGGTTGATTTCTTATAAAGAATGCAGATCCGGCCAAAAATGTATATTGAAATCACGTAAAAAGGACGGATTTGCACAGCCATGGTATTCACAAGAAAGCAGGATCTACGAAAAATTTGAAGTACGTACACAATAACAATTTTTTTGTTAGTTCAATAAAATTATGTTTGATTGCCTGGATTTATTTGTTCATTTCGCAATTAGGAATTATTTTATTTGCAGATGCTGCATTTTCTGGGGTCCCATAACGTGAAGAAAGCCGAATCTCTGTACTGCTTTCTCATGCAATATCACGTCTCCTGATACCCGGTCGGTGTTCCGCAAAAAGCAGGATCTTACCAAAAACAGATCTTACCAGAATTGTAGATCTGTCTTTTTTACAATAAGTAATTACAAATTATTTCCAATCGTATTATCAATTTCAAAAACCGACTTTCATAAACGGATGTATATTTTTTCTGCGATTCCCACAATATAAAAAACTCAGTTTTGATTTTTTGTAGACCCTGCTTTCCACGGTGTGCCTGAACGAACTTTAAATGGGGGTGACCAGAGAGGCCTTATATTATTTTGGGTTTCGTTCTAGAATGCTTCAGAAACAATTTCCAAGAAAAATTAAAATCATTCGTAGAGATGTTTTTTACTTTTGCTTTTTTCGATATCAATTTTTTAAGTAATTTGAAGAAAAGGATTTATTTTCGAAATAGGTTATGTTTGAAGTACAAAATGATATTTATTATTCCTTTTAATATAAATCTTGTATAGTAAGTGTATTTTTACATAATTATTAATGTACCTAAAAAAAATAAAAAAACACACTTATTATACAAGATTTATATTAAAAAGAATAATAAATATAATTTTTGTACTTGATGATGATTTTAATTTTTCCTGTAAATTGTTTCTGAGGCATTCTAGAACGAAACCAAAAAATAAAATAAGACCTCTTTTGTCACCCCTATTTAAAGTTCGTTCAGGCACACCGTGTTTCTTAAATATCACGGCAGATTTGAAAAACCAGAAACGAACGAAATTATTGGGATGAAATCAGGACCATGGTGATGTCAGGAAATTGGTTTATACTGATAAGGAGAACCTCGAGGGGGAAACAACTATGGTAATCCGCTGAACAGCTCGGTTTTCTGAACTGGTAATCCGAGTATTTCAGCGTAATCTAGCGTAACCTACTTGTAATTCGGAGCCATTCAAGTACGTGTAATCCAAATAATTAATTGAAATTTAGGTCTTCAAATTGTTTTACTTGAAATCCAGAGTAATTTATCCACAATCCTGAGTAATCCACTTCTAATCCAGCTAATTTAAAGTAATTTAGGAAATCCAAGTAATTACATTTTAATCCAGAGTAATCCAGGAATTCGCCGTAATTTACAAAGTTAATCCAAATAATTTTCAACTATTTTCTTTAACATTTGTTTTTCGTTGTTGAAAATTAACTTCTTTGACTGAAAATTTAACTGTTCCATTTTTGGTCAAAAATTGATCCTTTCTGGTTTAAAATTCATGTATTTTCTTGAAAATTCGCCTTCTTAGGTAGAAAATTAATCTTCCTCGTTGAAATTTCATTTTCTTAGTTGAAAATTGAACTATTTAGAGAAAAATTGATCTACTTTGTAAGAAATTCAACAATTTTGTTAAAAAGATATTTTTTGGTTGAAAATTCTACTATTTTGCTGAAAATTCGTCTCTTCAAGTTGAAAATTCCACTATTTTGTTAGCAAATTAATTTCTTTTGTTGAAAATTTATTTTCTCTGTTTGGTTGAAAATTAATGTTTTCAACTGTAAATTCAACTGCTCCGTTTTTAGTTGAAAATTTATCTTTCTCAGTTGAATATTTAAATACAAAGAAAAAAAAGACATTTTTCACCTCTGTTTTTTTCTGGTTGAATTGTGTGTTTTGAAGGGAAAAATAAGCTTTAAAAATGAAGCCTATATTATTGATATAAAATCAAATTAAATTTCAACTGGTAAAGTGAGACAAGATTGTTACAACCTCATATCGAAATTGTCTGACGTTCTAACTAGAATAAATAGTGGATTTTTCAACAAAAAATATGAATTTTCAACTAAGGAGATTAATTTTCTACCAAGAAAGGCGAGTTTCCAACCAAATACATGAAGTTGGAGCTAAAAAGACGAATTTTATGTTAAAAAATTAACTTTGATCCAAAAAATATGAATTTTAAGGCAAATAGTTGAATTTCAACTTAAAATGAATTTTCACCCAAGAAGAATAACTTTCTACCACAAGCAATAAATTTTCTACCAAATAGTGTTTGAACCCTGAACCAAAACAGAATAATTTTTCAGCAGACAGCTGCCATTTTAACCAAAGAAGATTAAATTTCTGCGATGAGAGATGAATTTTTAAATCGTAAATACGAATTTGCAACAAGAGTTGAATTTTCAATCAAGAAAGGTTTTTCAGTAAATAATAAAAAACAATTGCATCCAAAATATTGAATTTTTATGCCAAAGAGACAAATTTTCGACAAACCAGTTGGATTTTCAAACCAAAGATATGAATTTTCAACTAACAAGTTACGTTTGTAAGTGCCATGTAATCTGTGAATCTTCTGTAGTCCCACGTAATCAAGTGTAATTCCATATTTAATTTCATGTAATCTTAAGCAGTCTCACGTAATCCTGTGTAATCCCATGTAATCTCTTGTAATCCTATGTAATTCTGTAATCTTGTAATCTAGTGTACACGGAACATCGAAGAAGCCTTAACTTCTCTAGAATTCTAGTTTTTGTGTGAAGATACGATAATTTCGTGTTTGAGAACGATATGTGTCAAGTTAAGTTTTATGATTGTGAAAGAGCACTCATGCAAAGGTTTAAGCCCTGAAACATGCATAACTTTGAGGGAGAATGATGCACTCGCGCTACGATGTTAACCAAGTTTGAAATTTCAACGATGCAAAGCGACGATATTCAAGGAGACAAATGGTTGGATATAGATGGTACATGTAGTTTTCAACTAGAACCTATATGAATAACTCACTTTATATTTTATTAGTCACAGTCACATAATATTAATTCTAACACGAGAAACGAGTGGAATTAGGTATATACAAATATTTGTGAAACAAACATATACTATACAGAAAAGTATAATTAATCAATTATTTTTTGATCAGTTATTAAGTAGATGCCATTAGTAACCAAAATATATTTTTGAACAACTTCATTCATACATGTCGAGTGGCAGTTGTCATACTTTTTATTGAAAGTCATAGTTTAGTCATTACCGACAAAATATTTATAAAACAGGGAATGATTTAGAAAATTTTGAATTTCAGAGTGGGGAAAAAATTATAATTTTCCTTCATTGGACTTATAAATCTCTATGGTTCTGAAAATAATTTTTTCTCTTTCTAAAAGTGTTCCATTAGATTTTACTAGTTCAGACTCCCACTTCTGAAATATTTACATCTTACTAGAACCAACAGAAAATGTTTTAGAACGCGTTGAATTATATACTTAAAAAGATCAACTTTCACTCAAAAAATATAAATGTCAATCAAACATGTAACAGTTAAATTTTCAGACACAGAAAATTCATTTTAATTAAAAAAAAAAAGTAATTTTTAGCAATATAGTTGAATTTTCAACTAAAATGATGAATCATTGATAAAAAAAATCTTTAACAAAGGAGTTCAACTATTAACCAAAAAGGCTAGTTTTCCACCAAATAGTTGAGAATTCATCTAAAGAAGAAATTTTTTTAACATTTCAATCAAACAGTTGAATTTTCAACTAAAAAAGATACATTTTTAACCAAAAATGAAAAAGTTAATTTCTCAGTTAAAAATTAGATTACGACCAAAAATGGAATAGTTAAATTTTCGGTTCAAAAAACTTATTTTCAATTGAAAAAAAACGAATTTCCAACAAAATAGTTAAATTTTCAACCAAAGAGATGAATTTTTTACTAAAATGATGAATCATTAGCAGAAAAAAAAAATTTGTAACAAAGAAATTAAGCTTTGAAGCAAGTGGTTCAATTTGCAACCAAAAAAGAATTTTCTATCAAGAAGATAATTTTTCTACCAAAAATGGCTAATTTTCAACCAAATTGTTGAGTATTCATCTAAGACAGATAAATTTCTAACATTTTAACCAAGCAGTTGAATTTTCAACTAAAAAAAAAACAAATTTCCAACAAAATAGTTAAATTTGGAACCAAAGACATGAATTTTTTTACTAAAATGTTGAATCATTAGCAAAAAAATAGAATTTTTAACAAAGGAATGAAACTTTGAATCAAGTGGTTCAATTTTCAACCAAATAAGAATTTTCTACCAAGAAGATAATTTTTCTAACAAAGGAGACGAATTTTCTACCGAAAATCATGAGGTTAAATTCTCAGTTAAAAACGTTAATTTTTAACAAAACAAACAAAATTTTTAAAAATAGTTGAATTTTCAAATAAAGAGATGCTTTATCAACTAAAATGATGAATCTTCCATCAACTTCCACAAAAACAAAAAATAGATTGAGAACAAAGGAGTAGTCGAATTGTTAACCAAAAAGAAATTTTGTTGATACAATAATTTCAATACAAATTTATTTCAAATTTGAGATAAAATTTAGTTACAATTTTAAAGTCGCAATAACTTTTTTAAAGATTTTATCATTGATATTTTTTGAAATTTTGAAATTATTATCATTTCATGAAAACAAAAAATATTTTCTCTTTTTTCGGATTTTTAGCAAAAAAAGTCTGTCATACTGTGCTATAGCGATCTTTAACTTTAATTTTCTCGAAACAGAATAATTTTTTTTTATCAAACATTTTTCAATTTTCATTCAGCATCCCCTTATCTCGGAAGCGAGTTTTTTCTTGCAAAAATTTGAGAATTCGTTTTGGAATCGCAGTCCAAACCCGGTTCGGTAACCAATGAAATTGAAATCACAAAATTTTAGGAGGATTTTCTCGGAATTGGCTACATTTTATACATTGAATTTTATGGACCCGCATCAAGAAACTTAATATCTCAGAAGCGCAATTTTATTTTAATTTTGAACTAAAAATTGAATTTTTTATCGAAAACCGCAGTTAAGCCTAGACCAATTTTATGTTAGTGTCACTTTGAGATTGTCAATTTCCACGTCCATTTCCTCGAAATTGGATAACTTTTTTTGATGAAACTTTTTTGGTCTCTATATTCGAAAACACTTCGGCTTGTGAGTGGAGACTTGTTTTATCTTCAAATAGTAATTTTGTTTTTACATAACGTTTCTTCGCTCTTTTGAAAAATTCCCATTTTGTTAGTTATTTAGTTCTATACCGTCGGTTTAAATCCGAACAGTTGCTTCAAAATATACATTTTTCCAAAAATATTCTTAGCGTAGTATTATTTTGACATAATCGGTAATTTTAGACAACCTTGATAGATTTCTTATTAAATTTTCTCGCCTTCAAAATAAGATGGGTTGACACATTTGAAAGAGACTCTTTCATTTTCCTTCTCTCATTTTTTTTCTACGCATGATGATTTTTCCTTCACTCTCATGGCATACAGATCAAACTATATTAGCATTTAAAACGAAATGCAACTGCTCTCGGCGCGAAAACGCGCCTGGGAAAAAGTTTTTAACAAAGTCGTGACTAACAATAAGCCTCTATGAATCTACTTGGATTCAATTCTCCAGATGTGAAAAAAATCCGTTTCTCGAGTGCTGATAGCAATCTAAACTCACTAGTAAAACTTTTCAATAGACTTTAAATTACATGTAAAGTCTTTGTTCATGAGGTAAAATAACGCTTCATATAGTTACTTTGAAACTTTCAGTGGTGTAAGTAACAAATACAAATTGGTAAACATTTTCATAGGTCACCAGAAGCAAATTTTCAAAAAATTCAGCTTTAAATATTAAACATTTTTGAAATGTAATTGTTCCAAATTGTGCAGTTGAAAAACGAAAAGATTTGAAAAAAGTTTCCAATACCCAGCTTAAAATCTATTAACGTGAAATGTATAAAACAAAAAAAACAATTCAAGCGACAAGAAATAATCAAATTCACACTTTAGACCCACAAATTGAAGAAATAAAGATTAAATTGAAAAGTACTAAATAAAGAATTTTGAATATTCAAAATTATTCAATTTGAAATCTAACGCGATTTTCATTGTCAATTTCAAATTTATTGAGTCTAAATTGAACAATTTCAAATTGAAGCGTGCAATATTTTACAATTTCGAATTGAAATTCTTTAAAACTGAAGGCTTGTAAGACCGAAAATGAAAGAGAAATTAATATATTCTAGACCTTTAAATTAAGCGAATTTATTGAAAACTAAGGATTTCAAATGAATTAAAAAACTTACGATTAAAAAAACTACAATAAAAGTAAACAATCTAAAATTAGAAGCCATTAAAATGATTGTTTTTGAAATTCAAAAGCTTTAATTGATAATTTTTTCCTCTTGGAAAGCCCGTCAGGAAATTTGGAAAAAGTTAAATTTTAATAAAATGGCGCCCATCTGTCTTGAAAATTTAAAATTTTGGAAAATCAGAAAGATTTGCCTATCGCCTAAAATATTATATAGATACATTTTTTTTGTAATAAAAAATAATGGCATGCTTCTTTAATTTAAACTAAAGAAATTTAAGTTTTGACATAAAAAAGTACAATTAACTACATTAAAAAAATTGTTTACATTTAAAACAATTATACCTTGCGAAAATAATTTTTTTCTTCTATTTTTGCATTATTGTTTATTACTAAAAAATGTATCTACAAATAATTATTTTCTATTCCATAGGAAAAATGTTACATATTTACAAAATAATTCTGAATTTTCCGGTTCAAAACCCGAACACAAGATTCAAGCGATTTCAAAAAATTAATTTTTTACTTAGTTCGGATGCCAAATCACTTTTTTTACCCACCTCAAAAGGTTTAATAGAAACTGAATTAATAGAACACAATAAAAAATCCAACTATTCTTGGTTTAAACATAATTTGTTGTTGTTGTTGTTGAAATTTTGTTTGTTCGTTGAAAAATTATTCTATTACGTACTTTGTTCAGAATTAAGTTTAAAGTGGAACCACTTTGTAAAAAATTCATTTGCGTTGTAGTTGAATATTCATGATTTTACTCGAAAATTCAACTACTTGGTCTTACATAAACTTTTTTGTTAAAAATTCATATCTTCGGTTTGAAAATTTAACAGTTTTGTAGAAAATTCGTCTTTTTGGTTTGAAAATTCAACTATTTGGTAGAAAATTGAACTATTGGGTTAAAAATTAACTTTATTGTTGAAAATTCAGATTTTTGGTAGACAATGCAACTACTTTGGTAAAAAATTAAACTATTTGGATAAAATTAAACTATTTATTTGAAGATTTAACTATTTCGATGGAAATTCTTTCCTTTGGTTTAAAATTAATTTTTATATCTTAAAATGTAGCTATTCCATTTTAGTTCGGAAATTTTTCCATTATAAGTTGAAAATTCACCTATTTGGTAGAAAATTCATGTATTTTGTTGAAAATTTCTCTATTTGGGTAGAAGATTGTTCCTCTCTGTTGAAAATTTATCTTTTAAGTTGAGGATTCAACTATTTTGTTACAAATTTATCTTTTTTAGTTGAATTCAACTCAAACATTTAATCATTTCAAAGAAAATTCATCTTCCTTAATTGAAAATTAGCTTTCTGCTTGAGAATTCTTGTATTCCGATTTAAAAGTCATCTGCTTTTAGCTTGAAAACTGAACTACTTGATTAAAAAATTGTCTATCTACGTAGAAAATTAATCTTGTTTGTTGAAAATTCATCTATTCAGTTTGGGATTCAAATTTTATTTCAAAATGTTGATTCTTGAGTTGAACTAAACATTTTGAAAATTCGCTTTCTTTTGGGAATTATTTTTTGAATTAAAAATTTACTGATTCCTTTTTTGCTTGAAAATTGATCTGAATTAGGGAAAATTAATCTTTTTTGATTGAAAATCAGCTTTATTCTTAAAAATTCTATTTTTGCGGTTTAAAAGTCAACTACTCATAGCTTGAAACTGAAATATTTTGTTGACAATTCATCTATATTGGTAACAAATTGATCTTGTTTGTTAAAAATTCATCCATTGGGTTGAGGATTCAACTATTTTGTTCAAATTTCTTCTTTTTTTGTTATATTAAACTGGTTGATGATTGGTTTGCTTTTTGTAAAAAGTTGAACTATTTTGTTCGAAGTTTAATTATTTTGTTGAAAATTCAACTATTCAGTTAGAGGAATCTTTCTTCGACGAAAATTTAACTGTCTTGTTGAAAATGTATCTTTTATGGTGAAAAAGTAATCTTTCTTCATAAAAAATTTATCTCTCTTGGCTGAAAATGATTTTTTTTTCAAAAATTTAACCTGTCGGTTTGAAAATTCAACCTTTTTCTCAAAAATTAATTTTTTTAAATTAAAAATTCAAGTGTTTGGTTGAAAATTCGTCTTGTAGAAGGTTAATCATCTTGGTTGAATGTTCATTTTTCTTGGCTGGAAATTAATTTTTTGTTCGGAAATTCAATTTTTCGGGTTAGAAGATCCACTTTCTTCTAAAAAATTATTATTTTTTTGATTGAAAATTTAACTATTTGGTTGATAATAATTCATGTATTATGTTGAAAACTTGTCTTATAGAAAGCTAATCTTCTTGGTTGAAAATGCATTTTCGTGAATTAGAAAAGCAGATATTTTGTAGAAAGTTCAACTACCTTGTTGAAAGTTAAATTATTTTGTTGAAAATTCTACTATTTTGTGAAAGGCATCTTTTTTCGTCGAAATTTCAACTGTTTTGTTAAAAATTCATCCTTTTTGATTGAAAATTCATCTATTTGGTTAAAAATGCAACTACCATTTTTTTTTTCGATAATCTTGGTGTTCAATGTATCGATATTGAATTGAATTTTATTTCTTGATCACAGAAGATTTGCGGGTTCAGCTTTAAATTTTCTTCTGCGTATAAGACGTCTTAGTTAAATATCCAAGAAACAAAGTGGATTAATGTAACAAGTTCATATGAAGTAAATAACATATTTTCCATCATATTCAGAAAATCAGTTTCCCTAACTTTAGTACAGAACGCAAGGCGAGTAAATACTTGATGTAAAGTAACTAACACCTGCGAGTAATCATCTTTCGCACCGATGCCCTTATTAATTACTATTCAGAGAGAGGAAGCACCGTGTTGATTGGCGTGAAAGCTATCGCTCGTGAAATTTGGTATTTTGGACGAATTTATCAAATGGTCAGCCAAGAGAAGATAAAAAATAAAGCTAAAATTGTATTCGCACAAGTGCGCGAAAGGAAATGTCAGTCATTACAAATATCATTTACAACGAAGCAGTGTTCGGTTGCAGGGCATCACATACTATCGCGGTTCATTTCCCATACCAGTCGCTCGCTTTCGTTCATTTTCGATGACAAATCGAGCTTCGATACTGGAAAACAGTGTCAACGAGGTTATTCTCCCACGAGAAAATAATTGCGAGGAAGGGAACAATATTTTCTGCACCTCTGCACGTATCAAACCGGGCTTTCATCAAAACGTCAGGACTCTTTCGGAAATATCTTATGCTGGTTTTCAATAAAATAGTGCTACGATATTCAGTAAATGATGGATTGTTAGATAAGTTAATAAAAAAGGCCCAAGTATTTTTGACAAAGTTGCGTTTAGTAGAATGAGATGAAAAATTTAGAGAATAATTTTATTGAATTCCTTTTCTTCACAGTAAACCGCGGGATATTGTGTTCAAAAAGATCCACTTTTGCAGATCAAAAATTAAGTTTTACACAACTTTGCTCATATCTGTTTTAGCAAATTTTGAATTTCAGGGTGGCGGAAAAATTCCAATTTTCCTATATTGCGTTATACATCAATCTCTATAGCTCTGGAAATTAAATCTCTTCTGGAAGATTTACAAATTTCTAAGAGCAGCAGAAAATATTTTAGAAAAACATTGAATTTTCAACAAAGTAGTTGATTTTTCAACCAAAGAGATGAATTTTTAACTAAACTGGATAAATCATTGATGAATGAATTTTTTTCACAAAAGAGTACAACTTTGAATGAAATAGCTAAATTTTCAACCAAGAAGATGAATTTTTGACCAAGAAAGTGAATTATCTTCCAAAAAAGAAGAATTTTCAACAAAATACATAAATGTTCAACCAAAAACTTCGAATTTTAATCTAAAAAAGACGAATTTCCAACTAACTAATTGAATTTCTTACCAAAGAAGATCAATTTTCAAACAAAAGTAGAATCGTTAAATTCATACAAAATTTTCAACCAAAAAGAAAGCAATTTTTATCAAATGAGTTGAATTTTCAACCAAGAAAGATTCTCTAGGCAAGAGAGAAAAAAAATGTCAACCAAATTGTTGAATTTACTACCAAAATATTTGAATTTTCAACCCCAAAAGACGGATTTTTCACCAAATGATAAAATTTGTAACCAAAAAAGATACATTGTCAATCAATAATATAACAGTATATGTATTTTTCAACCATGGAAAGTTAACTCTCAACAACAAATAGTTGGATTTTTAATCAAAGAGATTAAATTTCCACTATCAGAAATTAATTTTTAACTAAAATGATAAATTTTCAACTGAAATAGTTGAATTTTCAGTTAAAAAATTAATTTTCTACCAAAAAATTTAATTTTCAATAATTTAACAAAAAAAGCTAATTTTTGACAATGGAGTTCAAATTTCTACCAAGCAGTTAAATTTTCTACAAAAAGTTGGATTTTTAACCAGAAAGTTGAACTTTCTACCAAAAAGGCGAATTTTCAACAAAAGTAATTAATTTTCAACAAAAATGAGAAATCTTCAACTGAAATAGTTAAATTTGCATTTAAGAAATCTAATTTTGTACCAAAAAATCGATTTTTCAACAAAATAATTAAATTTGCGACCAACGAAATGAATTTCGAATGAAAATGACGAATCTTCGTCCAAATAAATTATGTTTAACAGTAGAGTTTATCTTTCAACCCAGTAGTTATATTTTCAACGAATAATATGAGTTTTCAGAAAAAGTTTAATTTTCTACCGGGAAAAATGTATTTTAAACAAAATACATGAATCTTCAACCCAATTTTTAAACTTTCAGCTAAAGAAGATAAATTTTAAGTTGAAAAAAAAAATTTCTACAAAAAAAAAACGAATTTTCATCCAAAGAGTTGAATTTCTAACAAAGAAAGATTCTTATGTCAAGACAAAAAAAATGTGAACCAAACTGTAGAGTTTTTTACCAAAATAGTTGAATTCTCAGTCCAGGATGAAATTACTACTGAATGAATGCATTTTTTAATAGTTGATATTTCAACCAAAAACATTTGTATTTGAAATAAAAAACAGTTGAATTCAACCAATACAGACGAACTTTCAACAAAATACTTGAATGCTTAATCCAACAAATTAATTTTCACCCGAACAGTTGCAGTTTGAACCCACACTAATGAAATTTTTACAAAGGAGATAAATTTTCAAACGAAAAAGACGAATTTTCACCAAAGAGTCACATTTTCATCCAAGCAAGATTCTTCAGTCAAGAGAGAGAGACAAAATTTTAATAAAATTGTTGAATTCTCAAGCCAAAAAAGTTAATTTTCTACAAAGCAGTTGAATTTTCCACCAAAAATAATCACTTCCTAACAGAATTGTTGAATTTTCATGAAATAGTTCACATTTATGTATAATAGTATGCTGAATTTTCAACTGAAATAGTTAAATTATTAGTTAAAAAAATTAATTTCAAACCAAAAGAAATAAATATTCAACTCTGGGAATGCTTAAGATAATTTTGAATTTCATTTTAATCCAATTTCGGGATCAAATTGATCAACGGGCATTTACTATATTATATCCGATTATCCGTGCTAGAGTAATTTTAAAGTTACTAAAAAAATTGCTCTCGTTTTTTATAATATGCACGGAACAGTATTTTCTTAAGTATACCGTTTCTCTAACAGTTCTTCTTATTGTTTTAATTCAAAGACAAAGAAGTAGTTTTAAACTCACAAAAAATTCACTGCCCTCGAAACAATGAGCCCTGATGAAAAAATAGTGCCGTTCTTCTTATTTAAACGTACAGACATGTCTCCCATTCTATCTTCCTCTCTCGTATACTTGCACTCTCTTGCCCTCTTTTTGAATTCTCACCCTTAACTTTCTCCTCCCAATTGCCCTCTCGCATTAAACGGCCAAGTTAGCCCCGGAAGCCCGCAGAAAAAGCTCAGTCACAATCAGTGGTACAGACGAACGGAAACGGAAGTAAAAAGGGAGAGGGTGGTAAAAAAGTCCACCCCCTCTCTAGAGACTTACTCTTTTCGTTCCCTTATATCCCTATAGCACTACAGTACATATATAGTTAGTAAGTAGGCGAACAAGACCAGTTTTCCAAGACAAGTGTAGGTGGCTGTTAGTGCGGCTAGGAAAGCTCATCGGGAAAAATGTATAAGAAAGAAGACTTGGGAAAGACAGGATGCTCGGTTGCGAATAGAGAGAGAAGAAAGAAGTGAGAGTAATGCGAAGGAGGCAAGAAAGAAAAAAGAAATGTACAGAGCTTGTTACACCATGGAAACCCCAGTTGCATACTGATTACTGCACCTCTTTCCGCCTTCCTTCACTTCCTTTGAGTTTCTACTTTTTATTCTATCCACTCTTTCTGAAAATATAGTTTTCTTGCACTTTGATTGGTTCCTTGCAATAATGTCAATCCTAGAGATATTAAGGAAATTAATTCGTAAAATCCCAGTGCTTGATTTCTAGAAATGGTTCCTCGAATTTGTAAATAATGATTGGCATCTGGTAACGGAAATATGGATTGAAATTTTCTATTCTTAATGAACCTTTATAATAAGTTATACAATTTAATGAAGTCTGGTTATTATTGAATTTGTAACACATTTTTCGTACGAAGAGAAATCTACGGTTTTTACAATCTTTTTTTGCAGTTTAGGGTTAATTTAGAAGCTTTACTAGACTTTGTCTAGGCATAGCTTGAGTTGCACTACTGACGCTCACGGGAGACCCAAAGGAGACAGTGATGCCGCACCTTTATCACCAGACTTGGGTTTCTCTTCAGCGTCCGCGCATGATCGCTGAAAAGGACCTCTCAACATTTATAAACTTTTTAGAAAAATTTTGTAATGCAAATTATATTGTAGTAATGATTTTGTGATCTGCATATTTATAATAAGTTACACAATTTAATAGTTAGGTTATTATTAATTTTGTAAAGAATTTTTTTTTACGGAGAGAAATCTACGGTTTTTTACAATCTTCTCTTGTAGTTCAGGGATAATGTAGAAGCTTTACTAGACTTTCTATAGGCATAGCTTGAGTTGCACTATTGACGCTCAGAGGAGACCCAACGAAGACAGTGATACCGCGTCATTATGGTCAGACGCGGGTTTCTCTCCAGCGTCCGCGCGCGACCGCTGAAAAGGACCTCTCAAAATTCATAATATTTTTAGAAAAATTTTGAACTGCAAAGTATATTTTATGTCATGATTTTGTGATCTCATTAAATATACAAAATTTGAACAAGTTTCAGTTTGGAACTAGGTATCTGAATTAGGAACAAAATAACTAATTAGACGAATCTGTAGATCAATTTATGTACATTTTTGTTTTAATAAAGTTTTTTCAAATAAAAAAGGCAATGCCAACCATGCTTGACGTAATGCTGACTTGCCGGATGTGAATTCTACGAAACCTTTGAATTCAAAAAGGAAAAATTCTAATTTTCTTTTAATTTAACTTGAATTGCGAGAGCGTCAAGTTACTATTTTAGTTTTTCTTTTTTCTCCCAATTTGGCTAGAAATTTAGTCAAAAAATTAAAAAAAAGAGCAATGACCAATAAAGAAGGGGGCTCTGGACTACAGACCGATTGGATCATTACTATCAGCAGCATGTTTTTGAATGTTAGTACAAAGGTCCTTCACAACCTGACCCCTTGAAAATGAGTATTTTTGGACACATGTATAATTTTTTTTTCAAATTAATTTTTCTCTGAAACTGCTATCATTTTTCGAGTTTTTTTATAAACAAAACATTTCTTAAAGCGCTTTCAAAATATGTAGCAATTTAATCCTGAATTTATAAAAAAGCCAACAAATTAAGGTAGAAGAAATAATGCTCTAGTACAAACAACGATTTTATGGTCTAAATTTACATGGAACGAAACGATGACTTCATTTTCGCATTCTACGGAAAAAATTGCAGAAGAAACCGATAAATAAGCTTTCTCAATAAAAACAAACAACTTCTTAAAACAATTTTTAAGAAGTGAAAATCTTTCTTCGATCGATTCAATTGTTACCTTAATAGGAACGTAAGTTCTATTATGTCGGTCTTACGATCAAATTGAATAAAAAAGACTAGGATTATTCCGAGTCAACACTTTAATTATAAAAAAGTTACAATCTTGCAACGTTTCGACCTCAATCTGTCGATCATCCTCAGGCAAATTATACCTAATAAAAATGTTATGAAGTTCTTTTAGCTAATTGAAAAAATTAAAATGTCATACAACCAATTATAAATAATAACTTCAATTTACCTCAAAAAAAGCTGAAACCTTGGCTTTGGGAAATAAATTTGGTATTCCTTATAACTCAAACAAAATTCCATCAAATAATAGCATTGCAAATATTGAAGAATGTATTAAGATGTTGAAGATGAAAATAAAAAAGCAAATGTTAGAAAAGTGATCACAGATGTAATTCTCAAACCACACTAAAATCAATAAATTTAATAATTCTAATAAAGTCTCTGAAACTGTTAAAACATTTCAAAAAGATCACAAAAATGTAATTGTTTTAAAAGCAGATAAAGGTGATATTCCAGTAGCAGCTAATAGGGATGATTATGATAGGACAGTTGAAATTCTTTTACAAAACAACATATTATACAAAAAAGTTAACACCAACTTAGTTCCAACCATTGAAGATAAATGCAATGATAATATATCAAGATGGGAAAATAAAAGGTTTATAAATGAGAATTTAGCTTATCGTTTAAAAAATCACGGGAGTTTTGTGGCCAAGGCTTACGCTCTACCTAAAATTCACAAACCGGACGTAAAATGGAGATTGATAGTGTCTTGCATTGGATCACCTACTTATAACTTAGCCAAATTTTTATTATCACAAACTCTAAAACCTGTTTCTGGTAGGACTCACTCCTTTGTTAAAGACAGTTGGGATTTTAAAGAAAAAATTAGAAATATACATGTACCTAGTACCCACTCATTATTATCTTTAGATGTGATTTCTATGTTTGATAACATTCCGTTAGACTTATTTTCTGATTGCATAGAAGAAAAATTACAAGTTTACAAAAATTTAACAAAAATATCTAACTCTGAAATATTAATAGCTGTTAGAACAGTATATAATAATACTGTTTTCATCTTCAACCAAAAATTGTACAAACAGATATCAGGTTGTCCAATGGGATCTCCCTTATCTCCGATTGCTTCCAATTTTCTTCTAGAGGACATAGAAAACAGAGCACTATCTACATTAAGTTTTAAACCGCTTTTATATAAAAGGTATGTGGACGATATATTTACAATAGTTCCTACTGATAAAATTCAAGAATTAATCAATACATTTAATAGTATCAAAGAATCTTTACAATTTACATTTGAATTTGAAAATAATAACGCCTCAAATTATTTAGATATTTCAATCATAAAAACATAAAACGGGGCTTTAATTATCAATTGATACAAAAAATCTTAATGGTCAGGGCAATATTTGAATTATAACTCACACCATCAATTTAACCAAAAAGTTGGATTAATTAAGGTATTAATAGATTATAAAACTAAGTGCTTTCACGTTCAGGAAAGAAAATTTAGATCAATTGAAAATTACATTACAGAAAAACAATTATTCACTGCCTTTGATAGAAAGTATTATTGAAGAAAGAATTGATGAAATTTACAATGTATACCATTAAGCCATTTCCCTTTCGGGGTAGGCGTGACACTACCCGATTCGGGTAGTGTTTCTAGGTTGATAACTTGTAGTAAATAACTACAAGTGTGGGCTCACCACACCCACGATGTGCCAACAGCACTCAGTTTTCTCGAATGGTCACCCATCCAAGTGCTAACCGCGCCCAACGCTGCTTAACTTCAGTGATCTGACGAGAACTGGTTTTTTCAGCGTGGTATGGCTGTTGGCCAATAGTTCCAGTAAACATAATAAATGGTTAGATAATTACAAAAAAACTGATCTACGTGTTTCGTTGCCATACGTACAAGGTTTATCAGAGAGATTAAAAGGTGCCTTGAAAAAATTCAACATTAACGTATATTTTAGAAATAATCATAAATTGGAAAATTGTCTTATGAATAAGAAAGATTCAGAAAAAATTGAAAATTTATCAAACGGAGTTCATTTAATAAAATGCAAAGGTTGTAATAAAATTTACATTGGTGAAACTTGCAGAAGGTTAAAAACGAGAATAACCAAACATAAAAGAGATTGCAGAATTGGCAATTAAAACACAGGTTTGTCATAACACTCTAGGAATTTTGTCCACCTTTTTGATTTTAATTTCAATAATATAAAGATTTTAGCTGAAGAAAAGAATACTTATAAAACAAGAATTTAAAAATTGATTTTCATGAACAAGTTCAAGAATTATTCCATACATTTAAAAACAGAAATACTTTATATAAATAAATGTTCCCACAATATAATAAATTGAATTTCCAAATTCCCAATGCCTTGGCGCGCTACTTTCATTGTAGTTGAATGCGCTCTCTATATGAGAAACTTTATACTATATTTCTAACATAACTCACGTCTTCTTTCCTGTGACTATTGGTTCTATGACATTGTAATTTTTCTAATTAGCTAAAAGAACTTTGTAACATTTTTATTAGGTATAATTTGCCTGATGATGACCGACAGATTGAGGTCGAAACGTTGCAAGATTGTAACTTTTTTATAATTAAAGTGTTGACTCGGAATAATCCTAGTTTTTACATTCTCATTCTAATGAGAAGGTATTGGTTTTATGTAAAATTTGACATAGTCGGTTTTCATCAAATCTCCACGTTTTGAGACCCCCTGAGCCAGAAAAAACGGTTTTTACCAAGGTGTCTGTCTGTCTGTAGTCTGTCTGTCTGTCTGTCTGTCTGTCTGTCAGTCTGTCTGTCTGTCTGTCTGTCTGTCTGTAGCCACGATAACTTTCGAAAAAATGATCAGATTTGATTGAGCTTTGGCACACTTTTTTATGGCCGAAAAATAGAGAACGAGTTCGTTAACCAGCTATTTTGGATGAAAATTCAAAAAGTGAGCACATTTTGAAAATTTTTGAGACCACTTTTTTTGAAGATTTAAAAATTCTATGTATGGTTATTAGTAGTACGCAAAATGACGAACAAAATATTCTAATGACTTTTCGTGATAAAACAAAAATTACTGGAGTTATAGCATTTTCAAAATTCCAAAAAACAAACGAAAATGTACATTTTAAGCCGAAAAACGCACGATATGAAAAAAAGTCAAGAGGAGAAAAACGTTGCTTTTTGAACACCCTATAATATTTTCATAACAACTTTTTGAATTTTTTGAAAAATAAAAAATTCAAATTTTGATCGCACAAAAAAATAATCAAAAATTCCATTTTGCTGTGAAACTATGCAAGATACGAGAAAAGATCATTCCACAAAAATTGTGCACCCAAAAAAGATCTACAAATTTCTTATCATTCACTTTTTGATATGACGCGTAGTTTTTGTTTTATTCGTAAAAAACAGCATTGAAAATAGAAAAATCAAATGCACAGAACCGAGCGTGGAACGCAAGGTTCAAATGATTTTCAAATCAAATATCGAGCGCGAAGCGCGAGTGTCTGGATGAGAATGTGTTCCTTAAGGTCGATAGAACCTTGAGTAAATGAAGTTCCTTTTCAGTCTAAAATAAAAACAAATTTAACAATCACTTAATATGTAGAGGTTTTGATAATTTTATAATATTTGCAAACAAACTTTTTCTTTTCATCGAAGTCGAACACGAAGTTCAAAAATCTAGAGCAACCGAGCGTAAAGCGCGATGTAGATACGCCCGAGCGCGTAGCGCGAGGTGCATACATAATCGAGCGCGAAGCGCGAGATCCAACAGTTGCGCGCCCTAGGCGCGCTCAAACTTGCGAGCGAAGCGAGCCCCGCGCGACGCGCGCGATGAGAATGTGCCCGCGAAGCGGGCAGATTTTTTTTAGTCAATTTGATGGTAAGACCGAAATAATAGAACTTACGTTCCTATTAAGGTGATAAGCTTTCTTATCGAGGCGGAAAGTAGTGATAATGTTCAGTTATTTTCTCCTTAAAGTCTCTCTGACATTGAAGAGAAAGAAAAAGTTTTATTTTAAGAAATGTGTTAAGTCAAAGGGATCTTGTTTTAAGGCCAAAAATAGGCCCGAATCTAACTTTAGGGGAAAATAGGCCTAATTTAAGTTGTACTTCAATTAAGCTGTTACAAAAGTAAGAAAAATTTCTTAAGAAATTTAGATGTATTAATTTTTCCAGGCCTAAGGTTCAATTTTGGTTTAAACTCAATAAATTATTAATTAAGGTTTATTTTTAGTTTCAAAACAAAATTCCTTTGATTTAATACATGATCCTCTACCTTAAAATACAACTTTTTCTTTCTGTTCAATATCAGAGGAACTTTGAAAAGAATAAAATTCTAAATTATAACTACTTTCCACTGGGATAAAAACGATTCATTGGCAGTTTCTTATGCAATTTTTTTCGTCGAATGCGAAAATAAGGGAATCGCTTTGTTTTGTGAAAATGTATACCATGAAGTCGTTGATTTTATTAGAGCATTACTTCTTCTTTGTTCATTTTTTAGCATTTAAATGAAGTTCAGATTGAGTCACATACGAATTTCGATAGTGCTCGAAGAGATCTTTCATTAAAAAGAACATCAGAATATCTTGAGTAGTTTCAGAGAAAAATGTGCTTAAACATTTTTCTAATACATTTCCCCAAAACTACGCTTTTTGAGACTCCAGGTTGTGTAAGATTATTATACTAACATTCCGCAACATGCTGATGATTGTAGGAATCCAATTGGTCATGGCCCTAGAACCCCCTCTCTATTGGCATTGCTCTTGTTTAATTTGAAAACTTTTACCTTATTTTATTTTATTTTATGTGTACATAAATTCATACGTATTTACTTCACTTTTTATAGAAAATTTTAAGAGCTTAAACTGTTGGTATTTATTTTGTTAAAAAAGTGATGTGGTTTATCACCTCAAGAATAAATATTTCAAGGAATTGAACTTCAAGTTTAAAACTTTTATATTAGGTACTTTTCAATGCTATTCAAAAATTTTCTCTGGTGAAGGTATTGAAAGTACAAATATAGCAAGAAAGTGCAAAAGGGCTTTGAAGACTCCAGATATGATTGAATATGCACATAGGAATTAATGTAGTGATTTATATACAGTGGGAACATAAGGAAGGATAGGTATGTAGTCTACCTCGACTAGTTTATTTCCCTTGACTCCAAGACGTCTCTACGGATACGTTAACGTTTCTCTATGTAAATATGGTTTATCCTATTCAAAATTACATTAAAAGTAAAACGGAGTATTTTCTTTCAGATGTAAATGTACTCTTCAAAGAAGTGTCTATTCTAAAATAGATTCGGGTGGAAATTTCATAGCCGAGTTTTACACTAGATAAAAGATTCTGTAACTAGTCTGAAATGGAACAAATCATATTTTACAACAGTGAGAAATAATAGCGTCTTTTCACAGTAAACCCTGGAATATCGACCCAATGCACATTATTCTGATTTCAAATTCAGATCAAAATGATCCACTGTGGCAGTTATACTTTTTACTGTAAGTCGTAGGTTAATCATGATGGAAAAAATATTTCTAAGACAAGGATTGTTTTAGAAAATGTTGAATTTCAGGGTGAAAGAAAACTTTAAATTTTCCTACTTTGGGCTATAAATATCTATGGCTCATTGAAAATTAATTTTTCCTTTTCTAAAAGCATTTTTTTTGTTAACCTAGTTCCCACTCCCACTTTTGAAAGATTCACAACTTCCTAGAATCAAGAGAAAATGTGATAGAAAACGTTGAATTTTCAACTAAAAAGATTAATTTTTAACCAAATACTTGAATTTTCAATCATTCATTGACAGAAAAATGGCAAAAAATTTAACAAAATAGTTCAAATTTGAACCAGGACGTTAAATTGTCAACCGAAAAGAAGAATTTTCAACCAAGAAGATAATTTCTTTACCAAAAAATACGAATTTTCAATCAAATAGTTAAGTTTTCACCTAAAAAAACATAATTTTTCAACCAAACAGTTGAATTTTCCACTAAAAAAGATAATTTTTAACCAAAAATTCAATAGTTCAATTATGAGTTAAGAACATTAAGTTTCAACTAAAGAAATGCATTTTCAACTAAAATGGTGGATCTGCAACCAAAAAAATAATTCATAACAAAAGAGTTTAAGTTTCAAACAAGTAGTTCAGTTTTCAATAAAATAATATTAATTCTCAACGAAAAACGTATAGTTGATGTTTCAAAGAAAAAATATTTGAATTTTATATAGAAAAACTGTTGAATTTAATCAAAAAACATTCATTATTAACAAAATAGTTAAATACTCAACCAAAACAGATTAATAATTAACAAAACAGTCGAATTTTTAGCCGAAAGGAAGGACTATCTAAATAATGAATGAAGTTTGAACAAAATAATTTAATTTTTAACCAAATATTAAAAACTGTCACCAAAAAAGATAAACTTTTAATGACTTTTTAACCAAAAAGAGGTAACTTTTACCCATAAATAGTTCCTATTCTTAACCAAAGAGATGAAATTTTTATCAATGATATAAATTTTCAACTAAAATGATGAATCTTCAACTAGAATAGTAAAATTTGCAGTTAAAATAATTAATTTTCTACCATAAACGAGTATTTTCGACAAAGAAAAAAAAATGCAAGTGATTTGTTGAACTTCTAAACCAGAAAGGTGAATTTTCTACAAAGTAGTTAAACTTTCAACCCAAAGATATGAATATTTAACGAAAAACTTAATTTTCAACCAAAATGGTTGAATTTCCAACAAAATAATTAAATTTTCAAGCAGAATTGCGATTCTCTAGATTTACCTACTTCTGACATCCAATTCTGAAAAATTTATAATTTCGCAGGCCCAACAAGTCATGTTTCAGATAATTTAGAATTTCCTTCAAAAAGTGTTTTCTTAGATTTGCGTAGTGCAAGATGTGTTTTCGGAAAACGAACAATTTGGGGGATCGATCACCAAAACTCAAAAGTCGATTTTTTGGGCCACCCTAGCGAGGCACCCTACCTTCTGTAATTTGTCTGAAAACTTCAAATTCAAAAATGAAAAGCCTTAAACTTTTAATTTGAAAAGCTTTTTGAGAGCAAAAAGTCACAAGTACAGTTTTTCTTTCTGCTTTTAATGTAGTTGCAAAAAAAACATTTTTGATTTTCAAAACTTTTCTTGGTTTTTTTTATTTTATTTTTGTGTAAATAATTCCATGTATGGAATATTTTAGAAGCTTAAACTGTTAGTATTTATTTTGGTTGAAAAACCGATGTGTTTCCTTATTTCAATAATAAATATTTCAAGGCATTGAAATAGAAGCTTATTAACATTTTGTATTACGTGCAATAGCATTATTCATACTTTTTCTCATTTTTCTCAGGACGATATTAAAAGTAAAAATATGTATAGTAAAAAAGTGCAAAAGTTAAAGTTAAAGTTAATTCCTCAGGTAAAAAAATTAATTTTCAACCGTAAAAACGAATATTTAACTCCGGAAATGAATATTATTTCTAAAAGTGATTCTATAGATTTACCTAGTTCTGACTCCCACTTCTCGAAGATTTAAAACTGCCTATGACCAACAAGGAATATTTTAGATGATTCGGAATTTCGGATTAGGAGAAAAAATCCAATTTTCCTATTTTAGGCTATAAATCTCTATGGCTCTGGATCTTTTTTTTATCAAAGGCAATTGGTCTTGAATAACGGATCATTCTGATGCACAGTTTGCTTATCAAATGAAAAATCCGAAATCTGTATAAAAGCATTGCATGTCATTTTGATCCAATTCGGGAACGGCGGGGCAAGAGTGGCTTCGCAAATAACGTTGCTATTCCTTAATTATTTTAATTCTTTTTTTCATCAAATAATCTATTTTATGAAACATTATTCTATCCAGTAATTATAAAGATTGATCTTAATCCACGTTCAAAATTGATTGAATTTAGAGAATAGCTCAGGCTTCACTATAGCTGCCTAGCAGAATGTCAATGAATAAGACGTCATACCACAGTTTTCCCAATTTTTAATGAAAAGACCTTTTACTTGTTGCTGCTTATGTTCAAAAGTAAATTTTCCAATCCATAAAATACCAAAGAATCAAAACACATAATTTTCATATCCTAAGATATTTCTATTACATAAAAACCCACAAGTGGGGCAAGACCGGCGAAATACAGCTTGTTAGAAATAATTAGATTATCAAACGATTGTTTTATTGAAATAAATAATGCGTATACAATAAATATGATATAAAATAATGTGGGACTCGAAATTAAAAAAAAAATGAATGAATTCCAGGTTTTATTAACACTTTATAGAACAAAGAATGTCAACCAGTCGGTATTACCCCGTTCTACCCTACTGTGTTTCTAATTATTTTGCCAGGAAGTTAAAAGTATAAGTACCATGATTCAAGGACAGAGTTAAGTAACCGAATATATCTCAATTGCAGCAACAAAAGAAAAATTTTGCCTGCATCTCTTAACTCGATTTATTAAGCACCTAGTTAGTTTTCCCTTTTGGGCTCTTAAGTGCGCAGTTAAGGCAGATAATTAGAGGAGTTTTTCAAACAGATAAAGCAGAGATGGATGAACCAGGATGAAAATCCTGAATGTGCAAGGATTTTGCACGCCACTGGTAGACTGGCCAATGAATCACTGAATTTACCCAAGCGCCGGTGGATAACCTCTGCTGTTTGCGCCATAAATCAGGCTATATCTCTCACTCTAATATGGGTCTTATTTTTTCCCTTGGCTGGCAATAGAAGTGGTAAGGGAACCGTCACGACGATTCTCGGCAACCGAAGCACTACTCGAAGTGAAGGATCCACCTAGCTCTCTGATGCTTGAAAGGCATGAATGAAAAATCCTACCGTCGAGCGAACGTCAATATGACGATGAAAAAACTTCGTATAGCCTCAGAAACCCTTGGGTTCAGCGCACCAGTCGTCATTTGTCAGTATTATTTCAAATCGCTCGAAACAAATTCGCATTTCTTTTCCCTGCAAAATTTCATGATGTATCGATATTTCAGAAGTTTATATCTTGATTATATGTGTCGGAAGTAAAATATTCTAGACGTCAAGAAAGCTTGTAAAATGCTGAGATTCAAGTAAAATTTGTTATGCTTCAAATAAACTCGATTAGGAAAAATTTGATGTCACTGAAGTTCGCAACGTTTATACACGAAAATATAAAATTTCCAATAATTACCTACTGAAATCAATGTTCTAATGTTCAATTATCGTAAAAATTATGCAATATATGATTGTTCTATATTAAAAACTCATTATAACGTCATATTTATTATATTAATGAAATAAGCTATTCAGTAGGACTCGTCGAATTCGGATGGACCGGGTTCTCCACTTTCGATCGCGCAGGTAGCAGAAACAAATCTTGGCCGATCCGATAGGTCCTACTGTATTCGATGTTTGGAAAAAATTATACATATATTTTCACTGAACCCTCGGTTCTCGGACTTTCTTTTATTATTTACTTTTATTTGATGTTAGGCAACACCAAAAATAGATTAATCCCAATATCATCATCGGAAGACTGGGTTTTATCCATCCGCGCACTCTGAAATGTACACGAAAGTTCGAAACAAATTCTAACTTTCCTCTAAACGTTCGATTCTCGAATTTCATTGTGCTAATGGCTTGTACTAGATCTCGGACAATGCCAGAAAAATTATCATTCCAATATCTTTATTGGAAAACTGTGTTTTGTCCACTCACTTTCTTTAAATCCTATACGGAAAAAGACGGAAAAAATTCTTACTTTTTTCTAAACGTCCGGTTCTCAAATTTTCTTTCACCAATTACTTTTTCTCAATGCCCAACCAAAAAGGAAAACGTTTCATCATAATATCCTTATCGGAAGACTGTGTTTTATCCCCCCACGTACTTTTTTGTACATTTCAGATTGCATGTCGGGACAAAACACAGTCTTCCGATAAGGATATCAGGATGGATCATTTTTTGCTATTGCTTGACATTAATATCAAGAAAGAAAGAAACTTCGAGAACCGAGAATTTTGAGGAAAGTTATATTTTTTTCCGAATTTTCATGTACATTTCAGAGTGTGTGGGTGGATAAAACGCATTCATCCGATAAAGATATTGGGACAAAACTTTTTCTTGTGTTCATGGATATGAATGACAAGTAATTCGTCTAAGAAAATTTGAGAACCGGACGTTTAAAGGAAATTTAGAATTTTTTCAGATTCTTTGCACAGAAAGTTTAAAGTATGTGGGCCAACAAAACGCAGTCTTCTGATAATGATATTGGGATAAATCTGTTTTTGGTGTTGCCTGCCATCAAATAAGAGTAATTAATGAAAGAATATTCGAGTACCCAGCGTGTAGTGGAAAGCTAGCATTTTTTCCGAATACCAAATATAGCTTATTTCATTAAAATAGTAAATGTAACGTTATAATTAGGTATTACCATCTAAAATGATATAATACATTATTTTTACGACAACTAGACTACAAAACATTCACATGAGTAATTTAAAAAAAAATTATTTTCGCTTATAAACATTGCGAACTTCAGTGACATAAACATTTTTTTAGAATTTACTAGTAAAATATATTTCTATTATTCCCCGAGTAAAAAAATTTTCATTGGGATTCCAAATAAAGTCTCGCTTCATAACTAGGTATAAGAAAAATCAGTACTTGAGTACAAAATTTTCTTAAAAATTGTTAAAAGTTCAATTGAGGACAAAGGCGCTAGGAAAGTTTCATTTCATTTTATTTTTTGAAATTTATACATGTACTGATGGGACGTTCGAAGGAAAAAAGTATTGAAAAAGTCCTTCTTAATTATTTTTTTTTATATTTAGCAGGACTTTTTTGGCCAAATGTACCAGAAAAGTGCCACTTAATTTTTTTCTCTCAATTTTTGGAAGCCCTAAATAATTGTTGTAAAAAAAAGAACTGGAAATGTTCCATTTAATTTTTTTCACCATTTTTATAAGTGGTGATGAGATGCATGTCCTAAAATCCCCAAAATGTACTGCTAAAATAAGACTAAAGTACCACAAGAGTTCGAAAGATGTCCCGTTTCATTAGGACTTTTTTAGGCCAAAAGTACTGAAAAAGTTCTACTTAATTTTTCTTTTAGCCGAATTTTTTTATAAAAAAGTCACCCAATTATTTTTTAATTTGCGCAGGCCCTGAATAATTTTTAGGACAAAGTACTGGATAAGTTCTATTTCATTTTTTTCGAAATTTTTACTAGTACTGATGGGATTTATGTTTCAGAAGAGTGATGTTGAGATAGTATTGAAGTACAAAAAGAGTACAAAATATGTCTCCTTTCACTGGGACTCTTTTAGGACAAAAGTTCCGCAAAATTCCCACTTAATTTTGTTTTGACTAGCGGAACTTTTTAAGGTTCATAAATCCCATGACCACTTGTAAAAATTCCGAAAAAAATAAAATGGAACTTTTCTAGTACTTTTCTCCCATAAATTGTTCAGGGATTGTAAGATTTCAAAAAAAAAAAAAAATTCAGTGAAACTTTTCCAGTACCTAAAATAATACTGGTGAAACGGGACATATTTTGAACTATTTTGGTACTTCGTTCATATTTTAGCAGTACTCTTTAAGAAAATAAATAAAATCAGTACTTATAAAAATTTCAAAATAAAATAAAATGGAACTTTTCTAGTACATTTATCCCAAAAATTACTAAGGACTTGCAAAATTTAAAAAAATTAAGTAGGACTTTTGAAGTCCTACAAAATTCCTACTCAAAATCCAAATAAAAAAAATAAGTTGAAATTTGTCCATACTTTGGTTCTATGAAAGTCCGATCAGCACTTATGAAAATTTCGAAAATAAATGAAATAGAACACTTCTCGTACTTTTTTCACTATTTGGACTTCAACATTTTTTTTAATTGGTACCTAAGTACTGATTTGTCTCATACCTTGTTAAATCCTCTGAAGATCCTAAAAATTGAAGATATTTGAATAAAACATGAATAACTTAATAGAATGCAGAATAATATTATTAGGGAGAAAACTAAAAGCATTTATAGATTTAAAAGTTATTTGAAGAAGTGTTCTTTATAGACTTGTGAGTATCGTGTGTTTTATTTATATTCAAAATTTGAAATAACAGTATAAAAAAGAATAGAGTTGAAGATTTAAAGTTCGAGTGGAATTAAATTATGTAGATAAATTTTTTAGTTTATTTATTGAAAGAATGTGAAACAGGTTGATTTCTTTCCGGTGTCACAATACTTCCACAGGTAGGAAATATACGTTCTAAAAAATGGATTTTGTACTGATAATATTAGTAAATAATTGATGATAAAAAAATCTGCTAAATTTATTCTCCTATTTTTTGGGTTATTTTGAATTTTATTAATTTAATTTTTTAATTATTTCATCGCACACAAGGTTTTAGTAATCGTTAACCTCTATTTTTATCTCATAGCCAATTTTATTTTTGATTCACATGCAATATCTTGGATTTACCATTTCTGTCATTTGTATTTCCGGTTCTCGGTTTTCATTCGGAGAATCAAATTCTCATTTTTCTCTTTTCAGTGTGAGAAACTAGATCCGGATGAAGCATGAAATACTAGATTCCAATGTGAGATTGCACAATTTTAACACTTTTAAGTGAATTTGAAACATTAATTTCTTGAGCTTTTCTGGAATTTAATAATTTTACAGGTTTTCATATTTTGAAATTAAAAGCTTTGCATTTCAAATTGTATAATATTAAAAGCCTCAAGCTTGTTCTTGTATAATTCTTATCAACTTCAAGTTTAAAATTCTTCTATTT
The DNA here is from genome assembly GCA_932195095.1 of Andricus curvator. Classification (NCBI taxonomy): domain Eukaryota; kingdom Metazoa; phylum Arthropoda; class Insecta; order Hymenoptera; family Cynipidae; genus Andricus; species Andricus curvator. The sequence goes on along the minus strand of CAKNYM010052348.1, from coordinate 452,636 downwards.
TGAATGCCTTTCAGGCTTTATTTTGAATCTGTGAAATTATTTAGCTGTAAAGTTTCTTAACGGTTTTTGATTGAAACTGGCCATTTAAAAAGGAATTAAAAATGTTTCTCATTTCCGGATTGTCAAATTACGAAGGATTTCAATTCATATTGTCTAATCACGAAACATTTCAAGTTTCTAATTCTATTCTGTTTGTATTTTGAACGTTCCAAAAAGAAAAATGCGTAACTGTTACGGCTTTTAATTCGATATTCTACAATTTTAAAGGTCTTAAATTGAAATTATACAATTTTGGATCTTATATCATTTTAGAAGATTTAAAACTGAAACCCGAAAATTTTGAACGTTTTATGCTAAACTTAAAACTGCTTATCAAGAATTTCAATATAAAATTTTACAATTTCAAAAGATTTGTACATGAATTCGTTCTGGAATTTTGAATATTTGAATATTAAACTATTCGTTTTGAAAAAGTCTTCAATCCAAAATTGTCCAAGATATTATCAAACTTTTGAAATTTTTGATGGAAGTAGTATTTACCCAAAAAGTTCGTCTATTTATATCGAAATTTCGGAACAAATAGCCCCTTTTCCAGGTTCCTTTGTTTCTACTGAAAAAATCCGACTATTTGTATAAAAATTTCGGAATACGTAGCCACGGCCATTATTTAAAATTGTTTCATTCTTGGGGCATACAATTTAAAATTATTGTTACTTTAAAACCTTTCTAGAAACATAATTTTTAACATTTCAATAGAAAGAAATTTCAATTCTAGGAACCATCAATTATAAATTGAAAATATGTTGAATATTTTATTTTGAAATATTGTTCAATTTTGAAAGCCTTAACACTAAAATTGGCTCATAATTAGAATGCTTCTTATTTGAAATTGATTACATTTAAGGGGGTGGGGGGGGGGGGGGAGTCTAGAGGGTAAAAAAAGCCTTTTTTCAGCAATTTTTTCTGAAGCAACGGTAAAAGTTATTCATTGAAAGACTTTTGTACATATTTAAGTTACATTTAAAGAATATTTCATGAAATTTTGGTGAAGACATATAAAAAATTGAGCCCTTGCTAAGAGATTTTCCGTGACGCCTTTGTAAAAAGATGCTTTGCGGTGCACTGGATAACTCCAAAACGGATCATCGGAAATAAAAAAATAAAAATATTTCGATAAATTAAATGAATATACCTATAATATAACGGTCTGTTTACATTTTTGTTTTGTTTTTGGCGGTCAAAAAACTGAAAAATTCGATTTTTTGCCTAAAAAATCCGCCATTTTGTTTCTGTAAAATCGCAAAAAAAATCGATCAGCAAGACCGTTGCGTTCTTGCGATATATCTGTGAAAAGTGTGTACCAAATTTGGTGAAGATTGGTGCAATAGTTTTTAAGAGAGACTGTGCATCGACTACAAAAATGTAGTTTTGAGAAAAACACGTTTGAAGTTTCAGGCACGGAAAAAGTTCAGCAATTTTTTTTTTTACTTACACTGAATCATCGATTCCAGCTCCAAAAAGTAGAGTACAAAAAGGGACTAAAGGAAAACACGAAAGAGAGACAGATAATAGCCTTTGACCCGAGCTTTGACCACCGTCTTTGACTTTGACCACTGTCTGCGTCTACTGTGCTCCGCTCGAGGGGCGGAGACTTACAGCTCTGTAACTTGGCAAGTTTAGCTCCGATCGACTTAAAATTTTGAGGGAATATTTTTGAAATGCAAGAAAAATAAGAGAAAAAAAAAACAATTTTTTTTCCTTCCCAGATTTACCCCCCCCCCCCCCCTTAAAACTAGTCAAGACTAAATATTTTAATTCTTAAAATTATTTTTCCACTTTGAATGCTCTACTTTTCAATTCAGTTTCGAATACTTCAAATTTTAAATTTGTTCATATTAAAGGACTTAAATCTTAAAATTTAAATGACCTGGAAAAATGAATGCAACATGGGAAAAAAACGAGTCAAATTATTATATCGCCTGCTGTATTACTCCATATAATAAAAAGTTAAGCATATGAATTCATGAAAGTGTAGAAAAATGTAAGTTAATTCATTCTTGCATCGCTTTTCTCTCTCTTTTTTTCTTTCCACTAGTTTATCTCGAACCTCGAGTCATCCTATGAATTATAAATCGTTTGATTTAGTAACTTTTTTAATACTTCGGTGCAATAAAGAAACTGATATCGGAAAGTTTTCATTTTATCGTGGTTTCAGAAATTACGTTCCTGACAAAATAAAAATAAATGACATACTGAGGAATGAAATAAAAAAAGGCACGCATATTTTAGGAAGCATCCACTAATTACGTACGGCTTTCTTTGGCAGGAAGCGGGTCGGGAAAATCTTACGAATACTCACTCGGGGGGTGGGAAAGTTCAAAGCATTTCTTAAGTGAGTTTCCTCTTCCTAGTTAAAAAAAATTCCGTGCGTCCTTCGTACTTTTTTCCAAGAAACGGAAGTGAGGGGAAATGAGGAAATGGGTAGTAGAGAAACTGAGTGGAGGGTAAATGAGAGGAAATGAAGAGAAGGTAATTAGGCGAAGTGGGGGGAAGTGAGAGGAGGGGAATTGAGAGGAAATTAGAGGAGGAGAAGTAAGTGAAAATGTAGGGTGGGTGAGGGGAAATGACGAAAGGGGAAGAAGGAAAGTGAGGCGAAATGAAGGGAGGGGAGAGGGTGAAGTAGGGGAAATCGAGGGGTTAGGGAAAGGAGCGTGAGAATGTAGGGGAAGGTAGGAGAAATTCTGGAAAATGAGGGTAGGGAAAGTGAGGGGAAATTAGGTAGGGGAAGTAGATGAAATTATTAGAAATGATGGTGACTAGGACAGGTGAAGTGAGGCCTGGGGAAGGGAAGTAGGGGAAGGGGAGTGTGAGTTGATAAAGCGTGTACAGGGAGAAATATAGGAGGAAGAAGTGAGGGAGGGTGCCACAGGTAAAGTGGGAGGAGCAAAAGTATGAGAGGGGGAAGTTTTAACGACTTAACTAATGTCCTGAAAGGCCACTATCTTTTTATTATGTTATATCACATATTACATTCGACCGTCTAATAAATGTACAGTCGTGGGGATAAACCTTTTTTGAAATATGGTGTACATCTTTCATAAAATTTCGTAGAATCCCTGGAAACCTTTGCAATCCTCTGAAATCCCGTCAATTCTTTTGAAAATTTAAAAATGGTGAAAATCCTTCAAATCGTTTGGAATCTTTAAAATCCCTTATGATCCTTTAGAATCCGTGGAAATCCCTTAGAACTCTAAAAATTGGTTAAAATCCTTGATTTCGGTATGGTAATTTTAATAATGATAATAATAATCTTGTAAATATATATAACATTATTCCATGAAATATTTTGAAATTTTACCAGCTCTCTTGAAATCTTTGAAACCTCTTTAAAATTCAGTAAAAGTTGTCAAGTCCATAGGAATGTTTCCAAATCTTTTGAAATTTCTCATAATATACATGTAGTAAAGTCTTTTAAAAGCCATTTAAATTTCTCGAAATACCTTAAAATCCGTTATTTTGTTTGGAAATCCTTTGAAATTTCGTTAAATCTGCTGAAATCTTACGAAATCCTCTCAAATCCGTGGAAATACTCAGGAAACTTTTGAAATAATTAAAAATCCTTTGAAATCCTGAAAATCCTTTTAAATCTCAAGAAATCCGTTAAAATCAGTCATATCCTTTAAATTCGTAAAAATACTTCAGTATCCCATAAAATCTTCTGAAGTCCTTTGAAATATTGTGAATTATTTTTAAAACTCTTAAAATTCCTTAAAATCCCTTAAAACCCTTTAAAAACTGGAAAAATCCTTGAAATCTCATAATCCCATAAAAATCCCTTATAATCCTCTGGAATGCGTCGAAATCCCTTAAAATCCCTAAAAATTCGTCGATATGCTTGAAACCCCGTGAAATCATGGAAACCCTTTCAAATCCCTTGAAATCCGTTCACATCTCTTAAATCCTTTGAAATTTTTGAAAATCTTTTTAAATCTTCTATAAAACTTCAAAATCTTATCAAAATCCCCTCATATCCTTCAATTTTGTGAAAATACTTCGGTATCAGAAGAAATCCATAAAATTCTTTGACATCCTGTGACTTATTTTGAAATGTCTTAAAATTCTTTGAAATCTCTTAAACCCCTTTGAAAACTATGAAAATTCTTGGAGTGATTTGGAGTCTTCAAAATTCCATAAAAATCTCTTTCATATCTTTAAAATGCGTGGAAATTCCTCGAAATTCATTAAAGTGTTTAAAAATCTCTTAGAATGTCTTGAAATCCCTTCGAATATATTAGGCTTGACTAAAATCTTTTAAAAGCGATTAAAAATCCTCGGAATCCCTTCAAATCCTTTATAATTTTTGGAAAACCTTTAAAATTCCGTTAAATCTTTTAATATCTTACAAAATCCTATAAAATCCATCGATATTCTTTGAAATGTTTTGAAATCTTTTATAAAATTCTTTGAATTTCTGTGAGTTATTTTTAGATATTTCGAAATCTCTTAAAATCTCTTGAAATCTGAGGAAATTATTTTTAATTCCTTAAATTCCTTCAAAATCACTCAGAATCCGTCGAAATCCTTTGGTATCACTTAAAATCCTTTGAAAGCTAGTAAAATCTCTGTAAATTTCATTAAACTCCTAGAAGTGCCTTAAAATCTGGTAAAATCCCTTGAAAATTGAGAATCTCTCTGAAATTGTACTAGGTAATTTTTTGAAAATTCATGAAATCTTTTAAAATCATTTGGAATCTTTGAAGCCTCTCGTAATCCTTTGCAATCCCTTGAAATACCTTTAAACTTTTGCAATCCCTTGACATCCGTTGGAATACTTTAATGTCCTTTGAAATACCTTATTGTATACCATTAAGCCATTTCCCTTTCAGGGTAGGCGTGACACACTACCCGATTCGGGTAGTGTTTCTAGGTGGATAGTTTTCTTGTAGTTATAAATAACTACAATTTTGAGCTCACCACACCCATAATATGCCAACAGCACACAGTATTCTCGAATGGTCACCCATCCAAGTACTAACTGCGCCCAACGCTGCTTAACTTCAGTGATCTGACGAGAACTGGTTTTTTCAGCGTGGCATGGCCGTTGGCCATTCACCTTATAATATTTTGAAATCCGTTAAAATACTTTCAAACCACTGGAAATCTTTCAAAACTTTTTAAGTCCTTTGAAATCTCTTTCACGATGAAAATAATTGATATATTTTTTATATATCGGGTAAAAATATAAAATCTTACGTCAGAAGTGTGTGTTTGTGGGGTCTTGAAAATCTTACGAATCCTCACAATAGGAGGGGGAGGGGGTCTAAACTTGAAAAATTTTCCTTAAGTAATTAATGGACGTACCCCAACCTCAATAAATCGAAACAATACTTAAGATAAATGAAAAAAGTTTAGAAAACTTCAAAGTTTTAAGACTTTAAAATTTTCTCAACTTTTTGGGTGAAAAAAGTCAACAATATCCTGTCCCGAGAAAAATAATGACTTGCATTCAGCTAAAAAAATTTTAATGATTTTATCTGATAGTACGTGACTCATTCTATAATACCTTGTACACTAATTATTTTTAAAAAATGATTTAAATAAGCGAAAATGTCATACGGTCACATATCCCTGACTACATTTTCCCGAAGTAGAACGCGTTTATTTCTTTATTCATTGCAAATTAAAAATTGTTTAATGGGTATATTTCTTCATAATAGAACACACAAGTGGAAAAAAGTTTATAATAAGTTTAATACTTACAACTATAGTATACAAATTTATTTTTAATCTGCCCACAATTGAATATCACCCGGTCACACGACAGTTTTTTGAGACTTTTTTAAACGAAAGAGTTGGATTTTCAAATTAAAATTTATTGGAAAATAAAAATTGTCGAGAGTGCTTTTCGGAATAATAATTAAATGTTTCAGGTATTTGCTAAAAGGAAAGTAAATAAGATAATTTCACCGTTCATTAGAACGGTAACCGTAACAGTAATTACATTTTTTTTGTTAATTCTTTTGTCGCTCGTTCACACAATTATTCTCGCAATTATTTTCATGGATGTGAGTGACGGTATTCACAAATAGAGTTTTCATTATAATATTTCGATAAATTTTTAATTTAACATTATTGTATTCATTTATATTTAGCCGGGTGATTCACTTTATGAGGCAAAGAAATGATTTTTGAATTTGAATAGGCACACTATCCGAAATTGTACCTTTTTAGTCAACAAATTAAAAAAAATTTTAAAGCGTATATGATTTTGAGGTATTTTTTTTGACTATTTGAGTCTGTTTGAGTTTTGTGTTTTTAATTGATTTTATTTTGTTTTTATTTTCTCAGTGCCTTGCAAATACATGTATAAACTTCTTATACAAATATAATTATCTCCTTTTACATTAATATCATTGTAAATCATTTAAATAAAATGTTGGAACGTATTTTTAAGAAAAATGATAATTTCATCTTACTTGTTTAAAATTTTTCTATAAGAATTTGACATACGTTTTGTCAATTAAAAGATGCAATAAGTAATTTTAAACAAGCTACTTATTATAGAAAAATGTGAAACAAGTAAAAAAAATTATTATTTTCCTTACAAATGATATTTAAAATTTTCATTAAATCATTAACAATGATCGTAATTTCAAAGAGGATAATTTGATATATATATATATATATATATATATATATATATATATAAATTTCATGCATGCATTTTCAAGCCATTGAGAAAATAAAAACAACGAAAAATCTATAAAAAAAACTCAAATAGAGGACTTCTAAATTATATGCGATTTTGATTTTTTTCGTTATAAAAATTTGTTGACTAAGAAGGTAAAACCTAGGCTAGTGTGTGTGTTCAGATTCAAAAATCATGTTTTTTTTAAATTACCCTAATATTGAGTTCACTATATTACAAACAATAGCCAAAATAAATACTAACAAATACTTTAAGAACCTCAGTCTATTTATAAAAATTATACTTAACTTCACGGAGTTTCATCATCATAAATAGTTATAGAACTAATAAAAAATTATTTACTTGAATACGAAATAACTTTTCCAAAAAAAAGTTTCTAAAGCGAATTGTGTTGATTTTTTTATTTTCACTCTTAAAATTATGACAAAAATCTGTTGAAACATTTCCTGAAACATATATTGATTAGATATTTTTTTAAATTCTGTATCTTAAACTATTTTTTTTTAGAAAGATATCTATCAAATAAGACGTAGTAATTTGAATAGCTTTTCGTAAGTGGAAGTACAATTTAAAATGGTTAGTACGTATTTGATTATTTGGTTTAGAATTGGGTCTTACCTCAATGACATGAGATTTATTGAGTATCGTGTTTCCAGCTGGTTGAAAGCGCTCCATATCCTTTAAAATTCCTCGTACGATAGAGTCCTCTGCATCGACCAGTCGAAAGGCAGTGATGTTAACGAAATTGTGTTTGAAATCGTCAAGATTGAATGTCTCAATATCCTGCAAAATTTATTTTTGAAAATTCAACTGTCTTTTTTTAAATTCTTTTAAAATTTATAATAACTAGAACATTATACGCAGTATGCGCACACAAATGACCCTTTCTTTAGAGACAAAAACTCGGAATATTTTCCAAGAAATTGACCAGATTATCACTGCCTTGAAAACCTTCTGTACTATGCCTTTTTATTTTAAAGCCCTGGTGAAATAGAGGTATATACACGAATCACTCTCGCTGCTAGAGTATCATTTAAGTCCTTTAGCATGAGTACCTATACTTTTACTAAGGTGGGCTTAGAATCACTGTTTGAATTTAATCACAAACAGTGATAACCCGCGACTACATCCGACCTTATTAGAAGTACTAGCATTTGGCCAGGGGAGAGGAAAACTGCAGAAAACTACCTCTCGAGTTGACCCTACCCATCGAATTCAAACAATCATGCTGTCGGTAAAGTGACCGGATACATTTTTTTATGGATTTTACAGAAAATCTTATATGAATTTAGAACGTTGTATGTAATTTACAGAAAATCCCCTAATTATAGCGAAAAAATTCCAGAAAATTCAATATCAGTGACACCATTTTATTTTTAATTTGCATACAGTTCTTGGGAATTCGCAGATACGTAAATTTAATATTTTCTAGATATTTAAATAACATAAACGTTACATTTTCCAGATATTTTCGGAAGAAGTAAATTCAAATATTTGAATTCGATTCGAATTTCCTGTAAGCTTTCATTTCCTACTTTTAAAAAGTGAAGATTGCTAAAAAAATGTTGCCTTTTTCGAATTATAAGCTACGCTGTTCTGACTGAGTTAATTTTTTCATTTTGCTACATTTAATAAAAAATATACCATTTTTTAGGTCAGTCACAACTTTCAATTTTATTAGAAATAGTTTGATTTATATGAGCAACTTCAGTTACATTTTAGATTTACCTATTGATTTATTGATAAGCTTCATTATTTAAAAAAATATTTAAGTGATGCTCTATTATATACTTTTAAATTATACAAAACCATATCAAATTAAATACCAAATTGAAAAAAAAACTTAAAGAAAATTTTTTTATCAACATGTATGTAAATTTTAAAACTCATAATTTAAAAAAATGAACTTTTTTCAAAAAGGGCTCAGGCGATGATTTTTAAGTTTAGTTTTTAAATTTTCATCGGACAACATGAAACCATAATTCATTGTTAATTAATTATGGTTATTAACACAATTAATTATTTATTATTATTGTTTATTATTATCACAATTAATTGTGTGTTTTCTTGATACTCAAGTATAGTAATATTATATAGGTTTTTGGACAATTTTTCTTTATTTTCATTGCATTATTTGAATTGAAATAATTATTGTTCAAAACCAAAGCTTTCCACAAACGGTGAAATTTTGATTTTCCTTCAAAAATGTTTGAGCTTCTTTTTACATCTTGATCCTGTTATATAAAAAATTTAACTTCAAAACTCGACAATTTGAAGTTTGAATCCATTCATTTTTAAAAGTTCTAATTTGAAATTATATAATTTTCAACGTTTTTGGAATGATTAAACTTTAAACGTTCACAATTTTTTAGTTTCAAATTTAAATATTAAAAATGTCAGGTCAATTTAACTATCGAATGTTTCAAAATTGCAAAATTCCATATTGAAAGTCTTCATAGTTTCAAGTTTAATAATTTTAGATTTAAACATTCTAAATTTTTTATTTCAATTTTAGGCAGTTTTGAATTAAACAATTTTAGATTCAAATATTCTAACTTATTTAATTTCAATGTAAGTAGATTTCAAATTTAATAATTTTAGATTATATATTCTAGATTGTTTGGTTTTAATTTTAAACGTACAAAATTGTCTGGTTTTTCAAATTATTCAAATTCGTAGAATATCAAATTAAAAAACTTGATAGTTGCACAGTTTTCACTGTACAGGATTTGTAATTAAACAATTTTGAATATGCCAGAATGCCTCAAGAATCAACTCAAAACAATAAAAAATTAAGACAATAATTTATGATATTCAAGCCTGAAAAATGAGAAGAGTTTAGAACTAAGCGTTGAAAATGGAATTATTTTTTATTTGAAAATGTTCCAAAATATTCAAGATTTCAAACTCAATTTACCAAAACAGCAATTTCGAATTGGAAAGCTTAAAATTGTGCAATTTATAAAATCCGAATCATAGCGATCTTATTTTGTATTCTTTTCCTTAACTTTTAATTTTTAATGTATAAGCTTAAAGTTGTCCCATTTTCACTTAGAGATTAAAAAAATGAATAATTTTAAATCGAAAAATATTTTATTGGACGATTTGAAAACTGATTAATAATTCTAAATGAAGTGTTAAAAATTAAACAATTTAAAATTAAGAAGTTAAAAATTGCATTTTTTAAAATAAAAATGAATAAAAATATAACTATCTGATATTGATACGTCGTTCAGGATTTTCATGTCTAAGGCTGAGTTTTCAAATTTTTCCTTTCGTAAATTTCATTTTGCAGTTAGAATTGAAATGCTTGAATTTTCCAAAGTGTAATCAACAATTTTGAGTTTGGTTATTTTTAGCCGATTTAAATTCATTTAAAATAATTGAAATTTTGAAGGGTTTGATTATAAAAAAGTTTCATTATCACAATTCCTAATAATTAAACATTTTATCAGTTTTAAATGAAGTTCGGCTTCATTTAATTTTCAGCGTTCCTTAGTAGAATTTTTTCATCTTTGACGTTGCCCATTTAAAATGACTTTATTTTGAACGTTTTTTAGAATGATTTAATTTTAAAGGTTTATAATTGAAAAAATGTTCAACTCTTATATTTATTCTAATATTATATTTATAATTTTTTTATGTAAAAAATTGAAATTCTGGAATTTCAGATGTTTTTACTTTGAAACATTCAATTTAGTTTTTTAGGAATAATAAAATTCTACAGTTCCTTTGAATTTTAAATGATCTAATTTTCAAGATTCTAGTTCGAAGATATTGAATTTCTGACGTTTTGAAATTGTCCTATTTTTGAAATTTCAATATGAAATCATTTAATTTTTAGATTTTTTGATTCGAAATGAAAATTTGGAAAGCTTCGAATTAGAAAATATACAATTTAAACTCCTTTCCAGAGTAGACTTTCGACTGTTGTCGTGTTCGGACGCCTTTCTTCGCGCTGAGTGTTTATACGAGAAAGCGTGTTATATACCAACAATTGGATTGTAGTACGAATAAATGGTATAATAATAGTGAAGTTACAGTGGGGATTTCGTGGGAGTGTTATACTGGAGTGCAACCTCCGACTTGAGATGTCTATCCAAACAAAAGTTTTCCAAAGTACAAGAAAACCCACCGATACTGCTCTAATTAAGGTTCCTTTCACCCTTCAAGTTATATGGCAGCCGCAGCTAGAGACCAGTTCCCAAAAAAGGATCAAGCTATGGTAATCGACTCAATACCGGATATCATCATTGATGAATACACCCATGCAATAGGAAAATTGGTAGACTCTAGAAAAACCAGATGTGCCTCTAGAATATTAAACGGTCGAGTTAGCTTGCATTTTGACAGTAAACAAACAGCAGATGACCTTGTCAGCAAAAACACAAGTATGATATTAAAGGAAAATACATTGGAACCGTGTGTCCAGTTATTCCTCACTATATTATGACTGAGGCTCTTGACAAACTCAATATCAGAGTAAACTCACCGCTAACCTATATGAGAGCACGCATGTCAGACCGGATATACTCCCACATTCTTAGTTTCAGAAGACAAAACTGCATCCATCCGGAAAATCGGCTTTTCCGGATCTTCCAACTGAAAAACGAAACGTCATGGATACCTTTTCCTCTGGAACAAAACGCCAACACTCGGATACTACCTCTTCCATATCAACAGACAACATTAAAGACACTCCTGCAAACACTCCTGTAAACAACACTAACAAAGAAGATTGGACTACAGTAGATGAGAAATTGATAAGAAAACCAAAACTGCGCTATCATAATCAGGAAAAACCACTGATCAGATATTAACGCCAATTAAAGACATAATAGAAAACTCCAAGGACAAATATGTCATAGACTACTTACAGTACGAAAGCTTTTTCGCATACGCTACATGTGTACCAAACTCTGCCTTGATAGCAAAGAAACCTCATATTCTCGACAATTGTTTCTGTTGCGCAATCGAGGCCTGACATAGTTCTCCTTGACTTCGAGAAACGAACCATGTTCGTTATCGAATTTTCGGCACCAGCTAACAAAAACGTCATAGCCAAGGAGAAAGAAAAGAAAGAGAGGTATAAAGATCTTATAGGGGAGTTGTGACGGTTCTACCCGGAATATTCTGTTAAGCTAATCGTCTTAATCATCGGCGCTCTTGGAGGTGTCAAGGATTCACTGGTTAATAGCCTGAAAAGCTTCCCTGTGTGCAAACAAAATGTTGAGAGACACTTGCGGGGAAAATGCAGAAGGTGGTCGTCCTTGGATCGCTCCGTGTCCTCAGGGTGCACTCTTACGGTGTTGGCCGCGACCCTGCCCTGCCGAACGCTCCAAGGGAGATAGAGTCGATTGTCCGAAACGAGAAGTGCCAAATTTTCTGGAACTACGATTTTCGGGCAGCAGTCTCCGTTGCGCACTCGAGGCCTGACATTGTTCTTCAAGACCTGGAGAAACGAACTATATTCGTGATCGAATTCTCGGCTCCGTCCGAATACAACATCATTGCAAAGGAGAAAGAAAAAGAGGAGAGGTATCAAGACCTTAAAAGAGAACTACAACGACCGTACCCAAAATATTCGGTACAAGTAATTGTCCTTGTAATAGGTGCTCTCAGAGGTGCGAAACTATCACTGGTTCGTAACCTTAAAGCCATACCCGCGTGCCAAAAATATGTCAACGCACTTGCGAGATGGATGCAGAAAGCTGTTATCCTTGGGTCGCTTCGTGTCCTCAAGACACACGAGGGTTTCGCCGGCCTGTCGTTGTGATTTCGTCGTTGCCTATGACCACCCATCTCACGGTTGTGAGACGTAGCCGTGGGTGTGATTTACCGCGGTGCTACTGGGGGCTATTGACATTTTTTGGATGGCAGTTGCTCTTAGTGGGACCTTGCGGTGGTTGTTTAATTTTTTTTAAAATTATATATATATATATATATATATATATATATATATATATATATATATGTCGTAGCCCAGTAGCCGACCCAGTCGGTTAGCCGACTCGCTGGCTAGTCGGCTAATAAACGCTGAGTAGCCGACTGTATACCTGCACCTGCTCACGTTGGCCGCCCGTCGCATGACCAGCGGCCAGTCGTCTATTGAACTAGAGCGTTTCAGCCCAGTAGACGACTATACTGACCGCGAAAGCACGGTCTAAGTCCAGTCTCTTATGCTCTATAGAATATATATCTCCCACCCTACTAATTCCAAATTTGAGTTGATGTTGCATGCCATTAGTGTCTTCAGATCACCTTACGTGTTCTATAGTTGAGTGAGCATCATCTGTTTGAAAGTGTAAGTTTAAAAATGAACGAAAGTATCGTAAATCGCGTTGAATTTGAGGAGAAGTTTCGGGAGTTTTACAATAAACAAAATAGCAACCGATCTGTGTGGGACAAAGCACAACTACAAAACGTAGTTAAAACGTTATGACTACTTGAGGGCAACTTGTATGATAATTTTATTATATTATTATATTTTATTATATTATGCATTATTATAAGATTATATAATTATAATATTAATAAACATCAACTCATATCAATAATAATATAAATAATAAGTCAATTATTTATTATATTAATATTATATCATATATTATTAGAATATTATTAAACATCAACTCAAATCAATATTTATTAAATCAATTATATTATTATTAGTATATGATACATTATTCCAATATTATAATATATAATATTAGTCTACACTAGTCTACACTAATGATATAATAATAACTAAGATTTCTTCATTTTTAATGTAGGAAATTAAACTTCGTCTACTCAAAAATAGAATTAAAGTTCAATTTTGAACTATACAGAATTGTCAGTATAAATTTAACAATTTTATCAGGTCTTGAATAAAAAAGCACTGAAAAAAAGACGCAATATTCTTTTCTACTTTTCCTTGCCCCTTTTAAGAATCGGAGAATTTTTATTTAAGATTTTCTTACTAACAAACTTCATGTCCCAACTCTATATAAATTAAATTATGAATGGGTTAAAATTTCTAGTGAGAACTCTTTTTATTATTTTTTACACAAAGTATTGCATGCTGGCAAACAAATGATAAATCTCAATTCTTAAAATATGTGATGAATCGTTCGCATAGTCGTCTACTGGGCTGAAACGCTCTAGTTCAATAGACGACTGGCCGCTGGTCATGCGACGAGCGGCCAACGTGAGCAGGTGCAGGTATACAGTCGGCTACTCAGCGTTTATTAGCCGACTAGCCAGCGAGTCGGCTAACCGACTGGGTCGGCTACTGGGCTACGACATATATATATATATATATATATAGTTAAAAGTTTGTCATAAGGACAACCGCAGGATTTCGCCGGGAGCGGGTCCTAATCTGAAAAATTGCACCCGCTCCCAGCGAAATCGCGGTAAAATTTCAGCTGTAACCACGTCTCACGACCGTGAGATAGGTGGTTACAGTCTGCGACGAACTCAATACGATGGTCCGGCAAAAGTCTCGTGCACCCTGAGGACACGGAGCGACCCAAGGACGACCGCCTTCTGCATTTTCCCCGCAAGTGTCTCAGCATTGTGTTGACACGCAGAGATGCTTTTCAGGCTATTAACCAGTGAAACCTTGGCACTTCCAAGAGCGCCGATGATCAAGACGATTAGCTTAACAGAATATTCTGGGTATAACCGTCGCAACTCCCTTATAAGGTCTTTACACCTCTCTTTCTTTTCTTTCTCCTTGGCTGTGACGTTTTTGTCAGCTGGTGCCGAAAATTCGATAACGAACATGGTTCGTTTCTTGAAGTCAAGGAGAACTATGTCAGGCCTCGAGTGCGCAACAGAAATAATTGTCGAGAATATGAAGTTCCAGTATATGCGGCACTTCTCATTTTCGACAATTGACTCTATCTCTCTAGGAGCGTTTAGCGGAGAGGTATTTGGGCTAATGCCATAAGAGTGACAGAGATGGTAATAAAGCACTCTTAGTGCCGCATTGTGCCTTTGGATGTAGGTCGTTCCCGCATGAGTTGGACAACTAGATAGTATGTATCCTAGATGCTCGGGGTGTGCATGACACGCTCTGCAGCTATCATCGGGAATGTCTTGGCTCAAAATGTGGCGACGGTATGCTAGAGTGGAAATGACACCGTCTTGACATGCCAAAATGAAGCCCTCCGTGCCCGACTTCAATCCGCGTGATCTAAGGAAAGCAAACGTTAGCTCATACGACATCGACTGATCTTCCACATTTCTGTGGAAGATGCCGTGCATCCTCTTGTCGAGGAGCTGTTCGTGGAAGTTTTTCTCCTGTGCTTTCTTAATCCGGGCCTTCAGGAGTGAGTATTCAAGATGGATAAGATTTGATGCATTTTGCTCACCCCTAATATTGAAGTCAAGGCCGAGTGTTTCAGCAGCCTCCTCCGCTGCTTTGTACAGAAACGCCCCTTTTCCCACTTCTTCGTGTTTCCTGACCATTTTAAGATGAGGGTCTTGTCCATTTGCAACTATATGTGCTGTACCCAGAATGAGTCTGTTGTGAAGACATTCAAGATTCAGTATTCCGCGACCACCTAGGCGGCGTGAGATGTAAAGTCGCGGAACAGAAGACTTAAGGTGCATGCTCTTGTTCATGTGCAAAACCTTTCGCGTTCGGATATCAAGGGATCTGAGCTCGTCCTTCGTCCATGGAACCACTCCAAATGAATAGAGTACTACCGGGACGGCAAGCATGTTCGTTGCAGATACTTTGTTTCTCGCCGACAGTTCGGAAGACCAAATCTGCCGGATGAGACGTTTGTATCTGCATCGGAGAGTATCCTTTATAGATGTCACATCCTGAATGCGGCTCTGTGGCACACCCAGGTATGTATAGGTCTCTCCAGCGCAAAGGTGTCGTATAGCGCTTCTGTCAACGAGCTCAGGATCTTCCGGGATGCCATTAAGTTTTCCTTTCTTCAAATTAACCTTGGCGCATTTCTCTAACCCGAATTCCATTCCAATCTCTTGAGTGTACTCTTTGACAATTTTCAGAGCTAGATGTAGTTTCTCTTGATTCCTAGCATAGATCTTAAGATCATCCATGTAAAATATATGAGTGACCTTATGCTTTCGGTTTCCAGGTTTGCCGCAGAGATACCCTTCGGAATGGCGAAGTGCGAGAGATAGTGGCAATAATGTGAGGCAAAAGAGGAGAGGGCTCATGGTGTCGCCCTGAAATACACCTCTCTGAAAGGTGATACTGTTAGTGATCACACGATGTTTTCCAGATGAGATAGTAAATCTGGTTTTCCAAAGCAGCATTAATGTCTCTATGCACCTCACGATGTGTGGATGAACCTTTAGGCTTTCCAACAGACAGATGATAAGTCTATGGGATGTTGAATCGAAAGCTTTCCGGTAATCAATCCAGGCCATCGATAGAAATCGCTGATAGTATGCTGCGTCTTTACAGACACATCTATCGATGAGCAAGTTCTCCCGACATCCTGCTACGCCTTTCTTTGAGCCACGTTGTTCATACATCTCTCGCCATACAGGTCCAATTGTCCAAACAATCCTATCATTTAGGATAGCTGTGAAGATCTTATACAGTGTGTTCAGACAAGTTATTGGCCTGTAGTTCTTAGGGTTTGCTAAGTTGCCCGTCTTCGGCAGGAGCACTGTGCGCCCTTCCACCAACCACCACGGAATAGGCTCTTCCGACTTTAGATATGAGGTGAAAATTCGGGCCAGATGCTGGTGGGTTGAAGGAAACTTCTTCCACCAGAAGGTCTTGATGCCATCTGGTCCCGGAGCGGAATAGTTCTTCATGCCTCTTAATACGTTTTTTTACCTCCTCGGCAGTGATAGGTGGGCATTCCTCCTCAGCTGTGATGAGGGCATTGCACAGCTCCTTGAAGCTGTTTATGTTCTTTGAGCCTTCTTTAAGTGGATGTTGGACTTCGTAGACTTCTCTCCAAAATGCTTCGACCTCCTCTGGTTTGGGCGGATGGTCGACAGTAACTGGAGGGTCTTGGAAAAGTCGAGATGGGTCAGACGAAAACTGTTGATTTTCTCTGACCCACCTCTCTCTCCGCTCTAGACTTCTCCTAGCGTCAGATAGTACTCGTATTCTGTCAACAATATGCTGCCTGATGGTCAGTAGCTTCGACTTGTTGATTGTGTGATGTGTGGCAGTGAAAGTCCTGCCAGATGTTATGTAGTCAATTACACACTGAATGCGGGACGCGTACTGTCTTGCCCAGCCTATCTTTGTGCTAAGTTGATGCATTCGTCTTTTCGTCTTATGATCAACCGTTGGTTTTGTTTTACGGTTTGCATCTGCCAAAGTTCTCACTGGATTGTACACACTACAATTGATAGTCCAGAGGTCGGATTCTTCGGAAAAATCTCCACGAAGCTCATCATCCAGTTCAGTCAGATCTTTGGGCTTGGGAGAAACCTGAATGTTGATGTTTCTCCGGGTCTTGAAGCATCGTTCTCCCTCTATTGGATGCCTGTTCGAGGCTGGTCTCAGTGTCGCCTCTCTTTCTCTGTTGCCGGCTTGTTCTGGCTGCGGTTGTGTAGGAGCTCCGCTTATATAACCCCTTTTCCGGAGGTCCTCGGCACGGTTTCGCAGACGATTTTGCGAAAAATCCGAGAGCTCTGGGTGTTTCTCGCACCACAGAGCATGCAGTCGCGCCATGTAACCTTTTCGTTCAGGGGCCATACTGGTATCATAGCACTCCAGCAGGTCGTCCCTGAGTCGATCCGTCCACTTAAAAGTAACGAGATTCCGCCGGTCAATCGCATTGACTCCGTCTTGATTGGCTCCCCCAACTCTAGGGTAGTATGCATTGTTGTCCGACCCATTGTCGGGAGCCCTGCGCGTTCGATTGTTTTGAACCGCACTTCCTACAACTATGTTTGGTGTTGTCATTGTTGTTCCCACGAGCAGCTAGGGAAAGGGGTAGTCCATCCTTGTAGAGCCCCGCGTGCAAGGATAAGGCTGATACTCTGAGAGGTCGCCCGGTATCCCAGAGTCACCGTTTGAGACACCTCACCCAGGTGCCATTCAGCTTTCGGCACGGTTGTTACGCCTTCGCTTAGGAGTTATTCCTTCGGGACCATCCCTGGACAATTGTCCGCGACCGCTTATTAATCATTGTAACCATATTCAGCAGAAACCCTTGGTACAGGGACCCTCTATCCGCAACCCGAGGACGCGTCCGGCGGCTTTGTCATAGGCCCTTCGGTTCGATTCCCAAGGAATCAAAACCGAATACCGAATGGGTATTATATATATATATATATATATATATATATATATA
>CAKNYM010052348.1:390331-426587 GCA_932195095.1 Andricus curvator | reverse complement strand
TCAAAAAAGTGCTATAGGGGAGACCACCCTACAGTAGATAATGCGTGGCAGATAATGAGATAATCATTAATGAAAGGCACAAATATACATAAAATAATTATTTCCAATTTTAATTTTTTTAAGTGGTAACACCCCTCTAGCGGCAGAAAAAAAGGCCTAACTTTGACGATTTATTTTGGGAGTATGAAAAAAGTAATAGAATTTCTTTTTAGAGGGTTTATTCAACACATATTAAAGTATGAAAAAAAAATTTTTTTTATTATAATTTTGATACAAAATGGCGGCGACAGAGTCCATCTTGAAAATCGTAAATTGTTTATAAAAAACACACAGTCTACATTAAATTAAAAAACGGCTATGTACTTCGATAGAGAATGTAATTGTGGAGCTACTATGTCAAAATTTCAAATCGATCCATGCAACGGTGTTCAAGTAATACATCCTCCCAGTTTGAAAAAAGTTGTTTCGAGAAAAACGTGTTTAAAGTTTTACGAGCACTTAGATCCTCGAAATTTTTTTTACATCTAATCTGCGATGCCTGCACCATATATTTGATCATCAAAGTTGACTCTTGCCTCCTCCTCTTCCTTCCTGTACGATTTTAAGGACAATCGGGCCTTTTTTGCAGCATCGGTAAGCGATTAGAAAAAGCAAAACGAAGCGCGCGCTCCGAGGCGCTGTGGCAAAATCGATAATTGAACCTTTTGAAAATTTTTTTCACTATAGGAGCAACTACATATAGTTTTTATGAGCATAAAGTTTTTTTTAAGCCAAGAAAAAAAATCGATTTTTCCAAAATCCTAAAGTGGTGTTACCCCTTAACACGTATATTGTTCTAACTATTGATTAAATTAAATAGCTAATTTTACACACATTAGTATTTTAAATTAATCATTATCTATTGTAGGTTCATTGTCGGCTATAGGGTGGTACGCCTACGTATTTCGTTCATTATCTTGCTGCCCTCAGTGGCAAGTTATTTAAGCAAAGTTGAGATTGAGATTAAAGTTATCTTCTAATTTGCATCTTAACTGATTCAATATTAAAAGAAATTTATGTTCTCTAATTGAAAAGGAGAATGTAATGAAAGTTTTCAGGATTGAGAACCAACGTCTTCTCGAGCAGGTTGCTTCAGTGATTTTACGAATTTAAATAATTATAATTAGAATAAGATAGCTACTGTACTGAGATTTCTGATTCCGGATAAGGAAGAAGATACACAGAGAGCTTTATACATGAGATCGATGAAAGTTAAATAATAAGTTATTAGCTAGGCATTGATAGCATATATATTGAAACTTGGTACTGAATATACATTTCTGATTTCTCAGCATTCTTAAAAAGAAGAAATAATGCCGCCGGCAAATATTAAAAAAATATCAAAGTTTAAATGGCAGGCCTTGAACTAATTTTATAATAGAAATTAGTATCAATAGTAGCATTTTGGGAAAATAGTATCCGTTGAAATCAGTTGCAATCCCTTAAATATGGTTAAATCCCTTGAAATATCTGAAATACATCGAATCCGTGGAAATTCCTAGAAGTTCCTTGACATTTTTTTATTCCCTAAAGTTCTCTGAAAATCCATTAGAATCCATTGCAATCTTTTAAATATCACTGATATCCTGAATAACTTTTTAAAATCCTTTGAAATTTTCTGAAATTCTACGAAATTCTTCAAATATCCTTGAAAAAGTCTAAATTTTGTTATATTCCTCAAAATTTGTTTACAGTATACCATCAACACTTTAATAAAATTTGAAATGCCTTGAAATTTATAACTACCAATAAAGCTTGTAAAATCCCTAGTAATCCTAACATCTTGAAATTTATAATGTCTTTCAAAATTCCTTAATAAATAATGAAATATTTTAAACTCACTGAAATCTATTCAAAACCCTTGAATTTGTAAAATTCTTTGAAACCTTCGAAATCTTTTTAATTTCTGAAGTCTTACGAAATCATCTGAAATTCCTCAGAAATTTTTTAATTGAAATTTTGTACGATCATTGAAAATGAAAAATTCGAACTCTCAAGACTGAAATGTTTCATTTTAAGTCATCAAAACTAAACTGCAAATTAAAACACTTAAGTTGAACTCTTTCTTAAATTGTAAACTTTTAAATTAATTTATAAATTTTTGATTCAAACGCTGAATAATGTACACGTGAACCGGACGATTTGAACACTTTTCAATTGAACAATTTAAAACTCAATGCCGTTAAACTGCAAATTTTTTAATTATGGGCTCAGAAAAATTAAACACATTATTTAAAATTTTTAATTTAGCCCTCTGAGATTTTAACATTATCAAATTGTTTTCGATATGAAGTTGTTCCACTTGCATGAAAATGCTTTATAATTTCATTGTTTTTCAAATTATTAATTTTTAACTTTAAATTAAAATGAAATTTCAACTATTTATGGCTTTCTGTTTCGAACAATGCGGTTTCAAATTGTTTATTTTTGAATATTTGATTCATAATTTGTCATTCGAAACGAGAAGTCAGTTGTTGCTAAATATTGAAATTTTTTTTTAGAATGAAATACTTTCAAATTCAATGGGTTGAAAATGGAATATCTTAGAATAAAACAATATTTCAATGTGATTTAAAATTTAATAAAAGCGTTTAATTATGATTATATTAATTTCAAGTTATTTTAAAATTGAAAATAGTTCATGAAGTTTCAATTGTGTGTTTACGTTTGTTCAACTACTAATAATTTCGAATCGAAATACATAGTTCATTGTGTAACGTTGAAATGTGTCATTCCCAATTATTTAGGACTTAAAAACTTCATTTTAAGGTTCTTCAAATTGAAAATGTCGGCTTAAAAATGAGCTGCTAAAATGGAAAATTAATAATGTGAAATATTTTAAAATTGCGCATTATAAACTTAATGATTTTATGATTAAAGAAGTTAACAATTAAAATTAACATTGAAAAAAGTTAAAATCGTAATTTTAGTTGAAAATTCAATTATTTAGTTAAAAATTCAACTAATTTGTTGAAAATTTGTCCGTTTTGCTTGAAATTTTAACTATTTGTTTGGCAATTCTTTCAGAAATTGTATCAATATTGTAATTATTATATATAATAATCCACGATTCATTCATTCTGTCCACAATGAAGCTTATATGCTTCGCTCGCTTTTCGCGTGATTTTTGTCTCTCACATTTTTCTAAAAATTCAATGTGCAACTTTATTAGTACAATCAGTTTGACATCTTATCAAATTGCCTTCAACATGAAGTTGTTCCACTTGCATGAAAATGCTTTATGATTGATTTTCAAGTTATAATTTCTAACTTTATATTAAAATGAGTGAATTTTACAAAGCTTGTTGGTAAATGAAAAAATTGTTCATTTTTAATGACGTAGTTTTAAATCCTAATTTAAGAATACTTCAATTTTGATCAAAGTTTAGAATTGTTTAATTTTCAACGCTTTAGTAATTCTTGAAGCATCCAATTCGACACCATATAATTTTTAACTTTTTTGGAATCATTGAACATTAAAGGTTTACAGTTTCTACAATTTTAAACGGAAATAATGTAACTGGTTTTTTTTACAGGAGCCTGATTTTTTGTTTAGAAAAATCTATCAAATTATTTTGAATTTCACTTGATACTTCATGATTTAAGAGATATAGATAACTGATAATAACTTCTATCATCTTTAAAAATTTTATAATTCCAACTTTCAGCTTCAAAATCTTTAATTCGATAATATTGGGTTTTAAGTTTCCTAATTTTTAAATGCTCAATCAGGAACATCACAAATTTCTAAATGTATAATTTTGTTAAGATACTGTTGTTGAGCAGATAAAAATAATTTAAAATGAAAGTTTTTAATTTTTAAAATTTTACAATGTTGTAGGCTACTACTTTAAATTTGAACAATTTTGATTTTTTGAATAGTATTCAATTTAGAAGTCCTGTAATGAATATTATTATGAGGAACTAAATAAAGTTATACAAAATTTGTCTGAATTAAGAGTTCTTTTTTTTACTGAAGAGAAATCTTAGATTGTTTCCTATTAATACTTTTAGTTTAAAAGATCGACATATTATTGTGACTATTTTTATATAATTTTAAAATATTTTGTTTTCACTACCGCTTAGATAGAATTTCTCATGCCCTTTTTATCGAACATAATTTTTATTTTCTGATATTTACTGAGTCATAAATCATTGGAGAAGATGGTATCCGCACAAAACCTACCGAACGCTTATTGTTACGAATAAATCATAATATATGCATTTTTAACCTGAAGGTAATTAAAAGAAAAAAGACAAAACTTTTTTTAGACAAAAAAAAGTAAAAAAAGAACCTTAATTTTGAAAAAGTTTAATTTATTTTTGATCTTCATTTTTGAAGGTCAAATGTTTTTTTAATGCTTGTGAATAGTGGAAACTGTGTACAATTTCTAATAATTGTTTCTGGATTTTGTTCAAATTTGACAGCATTACACTTAAAACTGTTCAATATTTAGGTTTCCAAATTCATATTGAAGGATATTTAAGAAAAATACATTAAAATTGAAGACGTTTTAGATTGAAGAATTAAGAATTAAGAGATTCAAAAACTAACATTCAAAACAGCACAAATTTAATCATTAATGTTATATAAATTAAAGATTTCAAATTTTGAAAAAAATTCAAGTAAAGATTCCCTCTTTTCATCCCAAGCCAAATGTTAAAAATACAAAATTTAACCCTATTCAACTCATTAACAATGTTAAAAATAAAACATTCCCTCATCCAATTTAGAAAAGAATTGAAAACCAAGATTGCCGCTATTGCAGCTCAATAAAAATGTTAAAATGAAAAATATCCTTCTTCTAATTCAGAAAAAAATTGAGAATAAAAAATTTCCCCCTTCTTATTTTAAAAAAAATGTGGAAATTACAACATTTTCCCCCTTTCACTCAATAAAAGGGTTAAAAATAAGAAATTTCCCTACATGAATTCAGCAATTAAATTGCAAGCAAAGCATCCCTTTTCCAATTCAAAAACAACAAAAATCCCTTAAAATATTTGGAAATCCTACAAAATTCTTTGAAATCCCTTGAAATTTGCAAAATGTCTTGAAATTCTATGGAATTTGTTAAAATAGTTTAAAACCGTTGAATCCTTTTAAAATCACGCAAATGCTTTGAAATAAATGGAGGTCCTGTAAAATCCCTTGAGTCTACTGAATTTTGTTGAAATGCCTTGAAATCTTTGGATCCTACAAAATTCCTTCATTTATGCATTGAAATGGTTGATATCCGTAGAAATCCCCTCAAATAATTTGAAATTATTTGTAGGTAAATAAAGGAATCATTTGTTTGCAGTTTCTCTATTTTTTGCATCACTTGATTCAATATTGTAAAATTATTTATTTCTACAGTTTGTTTCTTATAATGATTTCATATTCCTTCTAGAAATAATTAATTGAAAACAATTCAGAACGATAGAAAGAAATTTGAATTGTTTCTAATCGTGTTTCTTAATAGTCTGTGCACGATTGGAAACGATTGAGCGTTGCAAAGTTTCAATCGTTCCCAATCGGGCCAATCGGTAGTAGGATTTTGAGTTTATGAAGTGGCAATTTGATGGCAGCACTTTCGTCCCGCGGGAATTATTTGAAAACGTTTATCAAAAAAATTAAATAAATGTTTTGTAAAATTTTCCGCGAGCTGAGAGTGCTGTCATCAACAAATTTGCGAATGAGGTGAAGTTTTTTCATCAAATTATTCATTTCATTGTCTATAATTTTGTATAAAAAAACATGTAATTCATTAAATAAATTACTGAAAATATTTTAGGTACAGAACAATTAAAATTAACTGAGAGTAAAGCTATTCAGATTCTACCTCATCTTCTAATATCCTACGGATATTAGCATTTTCACTTGTTAATTCGTCACCTTCTGTCCCACTATCACTCTCACTTGGAAGATTCATCATTTTAATTTAAAATTCATCTCTGGTTAAAAATGTAACTACTTTGTTGAAAAACAATTTTTTTTGTGAAACTTTAACTATTTCGTTGAAAATCGGTATTTTGCATTTAGAAATTAAACTATTTGTTTAAAATTGTATGTACTTTGTGCAAAATTTGACTTTTTTTGTAAAAAAAATAACCTTTATGGTTGAAAATTCATCTTTTTAGCATGAAATTCAACTACTCTCTTTCTTTGAATGTTTTTTGGTTGAAAATAATTTTTTGTTTTAATGAAAATGTAACTATTATTCCAGTTGAATATTCCATAATTTTAGTTGAAAATTCATCTATTTTTTTAACTTTCTTTTTTTTGCCTAAAAATTTATTTATTCATTTTTTGGCAGCAAAATGATCTTTTTCAGTTGGAAATTCGTCTGTTGGCAGAAATTCATCTTCTTGGTCCAAAATTCAATTATTCTATTTAAAGATTCATCATTTCAGTAAAAAATTCATCTGTCTGGTTTAAAATTCAACTATTTCAGATAAATATTTACAATTTTATTTGATAATCAATCACTTCGTTTGTTTGGTTAACCATTAATTTTTTTAACTTGAAATTTAATTATTTAATTTTTGGTTGACAAATTATCTTTTTTAGTAAAAATTAATTTTTTTGCTTGAAAATTCAACTATTTCAGTTGAATATTCATTGTTTTAGTTGAAAACTCTCATGTTTGGTTTAAAATTAATTTTTTTAAATTAAAAATGTTACTTTTACATTTTCGGTTGAAAATGATTATTTTTTTAGTTAAAAATTCAACTATTTGGTTAAAAGTTTGTCTTCTTTAATAAAAAATGCAACTATTTTGTTAAAAACTCATGTAAACTAAAAGATTTTATATCGATTTTATATTTACATTCACCAAAGTTCGGCTTTTGTACATTTGTTGCACGTAATATCATACAATAAATTTTCTTTTAACGTTCAAATTATTCTTTCTTTTGTCCGACAATAGATTTCACTTCAAGATCAAAGGAAATCCTTTCACACTTAAAGGATAGCATTTGAAATTAATTTTCTGGTTTAAAAATTCATACGTTTATGTTTGAAAATTCAAGTGTTTCAGTTAAATATTCATAATTTGAGTTGACATTTTTTTATTTAACTATTCAGTTGAAGATTCATAATTTTATTTGAAAATTCATCACTTTGGTTGAAAATTCAACTTTTTTGTTGAAAATCCGTACTTTGTTGTTGAAATTTAATTTTTCAAAAATTCATTTATTTTGCAATGGTTTCCTCTGTTGTGTTAACGGATGTTCAGAATGAACGTCAGGAATTTAATTAAATGTTTGCGTTTTGCGGCAAATATGAATATGTTAATTTCAGTCGACCAGGAAAATTGAAAAACTTAACCGGGGAAAACCGGGCAATGACTGGAAATTTGAAATCGTCCGCCGATTCGCCACCCTGAAAATGTCTGTGCTTGGGGAAGGAAAACCAGTTGTTGCGATGTTTCCTGCATGTATTTAATATAATTTTATACCGCCTGAACAAACATTCTATTTTTTTTACTTGAAATCTTTGTTTAATTATTAAAAATTTAATTTGCAAACTATAAACACGTGGGCGTCATGCGCGTTACAAACGAAAACTGCAGAGGGGGCACTGCAGGCAAGTTCATTTACTCAAATTAACCCGATTAGGAACAATTGACACAATTAGCAACAATCTAAACCGATTCAACTTTTGATCACTCTTAATCGTTATGAATCGTGTCCAATCAATTATTTCTAGAAGGGATAATAATTATTATAGAATCGCGAGAAAATGATAAAGAATTCCTTATAGAATAATCATTATAGGTCTAATAATATGGTCTCCGGCTACACACGCTGTTATTTTATTTTTCCTCAACTTAACTTAATCTAATGACCAGATACTGTTGCCGAGCTGCAAAGAAGCGATAGTGAGCGAAAATTCACTCTGGACTAGCACAGAAAAAACTAAGAATAAAATTTGTTGCAGGAAATTTTTTAGAGCGATAAAGTTTTGTTTAGCCAACTTCGCGTCTTTCAAAATACATGTATTTGTCATGGAAAAACAAACGAAAGTTTAACCATTATTTGCGTAAAGTTTATCCTCCGAAGTTAATTTTTGTTGCAAAGAATCTTTCGTCGGAAATCGATGTAAAGTTTATCTTCTGTTTTTTCTGTGAGGATTCGAACCCAGGCCGCCGGTTTTTCTACACCAACACGCTATCCACTGCACCCCGGAGCCCGGTACTGACCAGGACTCACACGACTCATTGGCATAATAATTTGCACGTTGTCATGGGAATTGTTCTGAATTTAGGAGAGTAAATATCGATGAGATAGTGGAACTCCACAATAGTCGATGATGGTTCCGACAGAGTTCATTGTCGATTCGTAAGGCGTAAAGGACACGGAATCAGGCGGGCAGGACGAGCAATTTCGCGAGGCGCTTCCACATCGAAGGACTGCGCTGAAGGAGCGGTAATATCGACGTATCTGTGTGTAGACGTAAAGCCAAACGACGCGAAGACTCACAATGGCAGGATAACCCAAGCGGGGGCATTGTAAATTCAATTCATCCCTCGCCAATAGAAAGCGTGAATGAGGAATGCCACCTCGGATCAAGAGTGAATCCTCGCCGAGACATACATTGCCATATTTACGACATACATTCATATCTGCATTCTGCACACCACGCAGAGGAACGAAACAGTTCCATCTATGTTTCAAAGATGCTGCTAGAGCTTAATTACATGGATTTCTCGTTATTCAGAATCAGAGCCTTCCTCTGATCCTTCCTCTCTGATCTGTTTTTAATCGTATCTTTCTATATTATAAAACGATCTCGCCGCCACCGCAGTTTCAAGAATTGATCCCTGCCCCTGAACCGTTAAAACCCTCCTTATAACCGCTGCCCCTTAAGGGGGAGCCCTGGGAGCAAAAGCGCGTAGAGAGCAGAGTGCTTATAAACATCGTAGCGTTGTTTCATTTTGTGCAGTTTCGTTCAGTGAAAATGTTAGATATAAAGTAAAAGAGATTATCAAATCAGGAGGATTCATTCAAACAAGCAGAAGGAATATTATATGGAGCAGGGATCGCTGATTAAGTCTAAGTAACTTTTTCTTACAATTTCTTATGTCAAATTAACAAAAAAAGAGCAAAAAAACGCGATTTTTGGAAATTTTTTATTTAAACTGCCGCTATTTTGTTATTTTGCAAAATAAAAAAAATTCGCTTCGTCACTGCAGAGCTATAGTCATACTGATAAAGAAAATGTCTCATTTATTCGTTTCAGATGATGCTGACTGGAGATATCGCGCGCAGTGGACATGCCTTTTTTTAAGACACTTTGTTTATTGTTAAATGATAACTAAACTAAATAATAATCTAATGTGAAAAGATTGTTTTTGTAAACTCTGAGGCAGCATAAATAAAAGCTGAAAATTGTATTTAATTATATAAAGCAGTTGTTGAGAAAAAAATTCTTGAAGAGCACCTTTTTTTGCCGAGATAGTAGAATTACCCCTTAACTTATGCAAGTCACCTTACGACTTCTGTCCCTTACCCCTGCAACTCTCCTTACAACCCCAGTCCCTTAATCTCTGCAACCCTCCTTACACACCGTGCCCCTCCAGGGGCGTATCCAGGTAGGGATTCGGGGGGGGGGGGGGCACCTCAGAGCTGTTTGGGAACATCGCTAAAAAAAGGTCATCAAAAAATCTTTCAAATGTAAGTCTGGAGCCGCACCTGTGCTGTGCCACCCAAACCATGAACCCTCCTTTCAACCCCTGCCCCTTAACCCCTGTAATCCTCCTTACGCCCATAACCCCTTTACTACTGCAACCCTTTTTACAGCCAAGCTAAAAATAAAGAAACTTTGTTGTAAATCAATTCAGCAAATTAAATAAATTATTTGTTTTTAATAATTTTTCATTTGAAAAAAATATAATTAATTAATTAAAAATGAATAAATGTGGTTCTTTAGAATAAAATTATGTAATGAAGTTAAATAAAATGTTAACATTCATCATAAAACAGAAAGTAAAAAACAAAAAAAGAATTAATTTTTGTTTAAACAATTGAATCTGATTCTTTGCAATGAATTACCATCTTTTGCTTCCTCATAGAGGAAGCTTTGCAATGGTAACATTTTCCAAAATTTTCAAATTTATTTAATTGAACCTTCCTCAATTTAAAAATCTCTAATACAATGTTCTAAGCAATTCTCCGTCTGTGTGTGTATGGATGTGTGTGTGGATCTCACACTTTTTTGTGAACACGATAACTAGAAAACGGTTGCATATAAATTGATGAAATTTGGAGGGCTTATTTTCCTCACTAATATCTTGAAACTGACCAAAGGATGTCTAAAAATATTTATTGCATTTTTTTTAGCACTCAATAATATTTAAAAAATCGGTTTTTTATAGTAAAACTTTTTTCATTAGCATAATTCAAAGTGGATGCAAGAATATAAAAGATTCCTTGGTTCGAGACGAATCGATTAACCTATAATATTAACACACTTTATTAAAGAGTAGAGACGTTATGATAATTTGTATATTTTGAAAATCGTTTTTTTATAGTAAAACTTTTTTCACTAACATAATTCAAAGTTGATGCAAGAACAGAAAAAATGTGTTGATTCGAGTCGAATCGATTGACCTATAATATTAATCAATTTTATTGAAGAGTAAGGAAGCTATGGTAATGCATGCTATTTGAAAATACGGTTTTTTATAGTAAAACCTTTTTCATTAGCATAATTCAAAGTTGATGCAAGAATATAAAAGATTCCTTAATCCAAAACGAATCGATTGACCTATAATATTAATACATTTTATTACAGAGTAGGGAAGTTATGGTAATTTATATATTTTGAAAATTGTTTTTTTATAGTAAAACTTTTTTCATTAACATAATTCAAAGTTGATGCAAGAACAGAAAAGATGTGTTGATTCAAGTCGAATCGATTGACCTATAATATCAATACATTTTATTGAAGTGTAAGGAAGCTATGGTAATGCATAATATTTGAAAATAGGGTTTTTTATGGTAAAACTTTTTTCTTCAACATAATTCAAAGTTGATGCAAGAATATAAAATATTCCTTAGTTCGAGACGAATCGATTGACCTACAATATTAATACATTTTATTAAGGAGTAGGAAAGTTAAGGTAATTTATATATTTTTAACATCGTTTTTTATAGTAAAAATTTTCTCATTCTCATAATTTAAATTTGATGCGAGAATAGCAAAGTTGTGTTGATTCAAGACGAATCGATTGACCCATAGCATTCATACATTTATTGAAGAGTAAGGAAGCTATGGTAATGCATAATATTTGAAAACACGATTTTTTATAGTAAAACTTTTTTCACTAACATAATTCAAAATTGATGCAAGAACGGAAAAGATTCCTTGATTCGAGGAAAATCGATTGATCTATAATATTAATAAACTTTATTGAAGATTAAGGAAGTTATGCTCATTTACAATAATTGAGTTATCTGTTTCAAACAGAAAAACTTTTTTCATCGACATAATTCAAAGTTGACGCATGATTAGAAAAGAATAAATAAATAAATAAAATAAATAAATTTTCAAATAGAGTAATTCTGACAATTTTTGTAAAGAAATGATGAAACTGGAAAAGGGACAGGGTGCGACAGAACTTTTCCCTTCCCTTTTCCAGCTCGAAAAATCATCATTCCGAATAAAAAATTTGATTTGTCTGATTTGTCTTTGTGTTGCCGAAGGAGCAGGATTTCATTAATTAGTAAATAATTTACGTCATAGATACTCTAATTATTACTGATTGCAACGGTCTAATTCTTCGGAAGATTCTGAGAGTTTGAAAATTTGACTTTTTAACAAAAAATCAGGTCTTCTGGCCCACTGTACAACATGTATATGATTTCTTAAGAATTTTGTATGCAATGAACCTATTTTCGATAAAAATTTTGGTTATCTAGTTCTGTACTCTTACCATTTGTTGTTAAGCATAAGGTTTCCAAATCATTTTCATAAGCACAGGAAAAACAGGCCAAGGCTGACCATATCGTGACTACTGGATCTCACGGGAGGCTCCACTGAGACAGTGATACAGTGTAGGTTTGGTCAGGCTGGTCTATCTGTTCAACGTCCGCGCTGGGCAATAGAGCATTAGGGTTAAAATGTCATGAAAATTTGGCAAAATTAAAAGTTTCATGAATCTTTA
Source organism: Andricus curvator (assembly GCA_932195095.1). Taxonomy (NCBI): domain Eukaryota; kingdom Metazoa; phylum Arthropoda; class Insecta; order Hymenoptera; family Cynipidae; genus Andricus; species Andricus curvator. The sequence goes on along the minus strand of CAKNYM010052348.1, from coordinate 414,399 downwards.
GAACCGTTTTAAAGTTTCAAAAGTTTCAAATATTAATGCGGAAAAATTTGAAATACTTGAAAAAGCTATTAAGTATTAAGTTCAAACATTTAATTCTGTATTAATATATAGAAGTTTGCAGTGGGAATTTCATTTAATGTTGTAACAAAAATTTCCAGTTTTCTATGCTAATATTTTAATAGTATGGAAAATAAATCAAAATTATTATTAATTTATCGCAGGCTTCGCAGACTTTCCCTTTTATCTCCGTTTTCAAATTCATTCAATGTTCATTCCTTTTGGTTGAAAAGTTTATAATTATATTTTTGGTGAACATTCATATTTTTAGTTTGGAAATTTCATTATTTGATTGCAAATGTAATTATTTTGTTGAAAATTTAACAATTTTGTTAGACAGTCATGTAAGTCGTCCAGTTGAAAAATCGTTTTTTTTTTAATTGACAATTCAAATATTTTAGTAGAAAAATCAGCTATTTGGTTGAAATTTAACATTTTTCTTAAAACTTCAAATGCTTTATAGAAAATTTGTCTTTCTGAAATAAAAATTCAACAATTTCGTAGACTTTTTTCTTACTTTTGTAAGCGAAAATTTGGTTTAATTCGTCTCTTTTTGTAGAAACTTGATCTTTTTTAATTAAAACTGCAACTGTTTGGTTGAAAATTAATCTTTTTTGGTCCAAGATTTATCATTTTAGTTTAAAAATTCATTTCTTTGGTTGTAACTGTTTTATATCAAATTCGTCTTTTAACTTCGAAAATTCAACAATTTGGTTAAAGTTTTTCTTATTTCTTGCCAGAAAAATCGGTTTTGTATAACAATTCAACTATTTCGTTCAATATTCGTCTATCTGGTTTGAAAATTCATTCATTTTGGTATAATTTTTCATCTTTATTAGTTAAAAATGAAACTGCATGGTTCTCTCTAAATTTGAAATCAGTTTACAATATTGTTGATATCAATTAGTGACTGAATTATGACTGTGAATCAGCTAGTTTCTAATGATAAATTAGTAAAAGTTACTGAATTATCAGTGAAAAGAATTGTTTCATATATGGAAGTCAGTCATTGATTGAAATTGACCCAAATTTGACCTGATTCAAATCTATATATTTTAAAATTATTCAGTTTTAGTTGATTATTCAACTATTTTGTTAAAAATAAGTCTTTTTTAGTTGAATTCAACTGTTTCCATATAGAATAAAAATCTTCTTTGTTTAAATATCAACTTTTAAATTTTTTGTTGAGAATTCTTTTTTTTTGGTTAAAAATGTAACTGTCGTAATAAACATTTAACTATTTTGTTGAAAATTCGTCTTACATTAGTATAAATCGGCAGCATGCAAAAAATTTAATTGATAACATCACTCAAATTAAGTCGATAAAATTGTATTATTTTGAGTTGGATAGGTGTATTTCTTCTATATGAATGAAAGAGCAATCTTGTTGTTAAAGTAAAACGACTAGTGTTGGCAATTCCATTAAAAGAAGGACAATGGCAAATAAATGCGCATTTATATCTTCTAGGCGAGGGATGACTTCGATGAGCTCGTAAAGGGTATAAGATCCGAGAACTTTTTCTTTGGTAATCGGATACACCAATGCTAAAGCTATTATTTCTTCTTGACTCTTTACGAAATGACTTTTGTGAACTGCTTTCTATTTATGATTGCTTAGTCGCCCTACAATTTTATTGCATCTTGAGCTTTATTCAAAAGAAAGGGAGTAATTGCGAATTTTCTATTTCTTTTCATTATTTGATACCATTGCTGTGACAAGGGGAAGTGGCGAGAAAGTCATTCCCGTTCATTGGATATTTATTACGCTCTCTGCTATAAAAGTTTTCTATGAGAGTTATTCTATCCGGATTTTTTACAATTAACAATTTTATAATTTAATTATAATAAAAAATTGAATTAAATTTTATTATGATTAACATTTTTATAATGGGCAATATTTAAATTTTTCCAACATAAGTTTTGAAGATTCTTACAGTGAACCCCGGAATATTAATTTTTACGTTACTTTTTTCATGTCTGTCGAGTGGCAGTTTCCTATTTACTGAAAATCTTTTTAATTTTTATTGAAACTTGTAGGTTAGTCATGAACGAAAAAATGTTTCTAAAACACAGAATGTTTTAGAAAATTTAAATTTTAGGGTAGGGGAAAAATTCAAATTTTCTTACATTGAGCTTCACATATATCTTTAAGGCTCTCGAAATTAATTTTACTCCTTATAGAAGAGTTTCTTTAGATTTAGCTAGTTCCGAATCTCACTTCTGCAAGATTTGCAACTATTTAAAACCAACAAAAAATGTTTGAGAAGAAGGTTGAATTTTCAACTAAAAAAATGCTTTTTCAACTAAATAGTTACATTTTCAACAAAACAATGTGAATTTTCAACGAAAAATGTAATAGTCAATTTATCATTTGAAAAATTGATTTTCATCTATGAAAACTATATTAATAATGAAACATTAACAAAAACAAAAATTTTAACAAAGACATTCAACATGAAATCAAATCGTTAAATTTCGTACCAAAACGAAGAATTTTCTACCCAGGAGATAATTTGCATACCCAAAAAAACGAATTTCCAACAAAATACATAAATTTTCATGAATTTTCAACCAGAAAAGATACATCTTTAACCAAGAATTGTATTATTACATTCTCAGTTTAAAAATTAATTTTTAAATAAAAAAAAGAATTTAAAAAAAATAGATAAATGTTCAACCAAAGAAATGCATTTCCACATAAAATTATAAATCTTGAAAAAAATCATAGCAAAGGAATTCAACTTTCAACCAAATAATTGAATTTTTAACAACAAAAAATTAATCCTCAACGAAAAATGTATAGCTGATCTTTTGACCAAAAAATATTTTAATTTTATACCAAAAACAGTTAAATTTAACCAAAAGAGATGAATTTGCAGCTGAAGTGATGAATCTTCGACTGGAATAGTAAAATTTTCAGTTAATGTAATTAATTTTCTACCAAAAAAGCATATTTTCAAAATAAACGTAAATATTCAACCTAAGAGATAAATTTTCTTCTAAAATGCTGAATTTTTAACGAAAAAAAAATTAATTGCCAGCAAAGAGTTCAACTTTCAACCAAATAAATGAATTTTCAGCCAGAAAATATCAATGTTCAACCATGAATGTAATAGTTAAATTTTTAGTTGAAAAAATTAATTTTTAACTAGAAGAAACGAATTTTCAACAAAATACATGAATTTTCAATCAAATAGTTGAGTTTTTATCTGAAAAGATAAATTTGCAACCAAACAGTCAAATTTACAACCAAAAAATATAAACTTCATTCAGAAAATGGAATTTTTAAATTCTTAGTGAAAAACAACGATTTTTAACAACAACAAAAAACGAATTGTCAATAAAATATTTAAATGTTCATCAAAGGGATGCATTTTGAACAAAAATTATGAATTTTCAACCAAATATAAATTTATAACAAAGGAGTTTAACTTTCAACCAAATAAATAAATTAGCAAACAATAAATATTAATCCCTAACAAAAAAACCAAAATAAAACCAACCGAATAAATAAATTTGCAAACAATAAATATTAATCCTTAAGAAAAAAATATATGGTTGATATTTCAACCAAAAAATATTTTGATTTTATATAAAAAACAGTTGAATTCAATCAAAAGATATGAATTTTTAGCTAAAATGATGAATCATCAACTGGGATTGTAAAGTTTTCAGTTAATATAATTATCTTTCTACCAAAAAGCATATATTTTCGAAAAAATAGTTATTTTTCCAAATAGTTAATTTCCAACGAAAGAGATGAATTTTCTTCTAAATGATGAATCTTTAAAAAAATGAATTATCAGGCAAATAGTCCAACTTTCAACCAAGTAGTTGAATTTTCAACAAAAAGGTTAATATACAATCAAGGAGGTTCGATTTTCTACCAAAATCGACTAACTCTTAACCAAATAATTTAATTTTTATCTAAAAAGAGATAAATACTTCACTAAAAATGGATTAGATTCATTTTCAGTTTAATAATTTAATTTTAAACAAACAAACAAAAAATGAATTTTCAACAAAATGTTTAAATTTTTAATTAAAAAAAATTAATTAATTTATAAGCAACTAGTTGAAATTAAATTTGAAAAAGATACATTTTCAACCAAGAAAAAATTTTTATTTTAACAAAATAGTTAAATTTTCAACTCAAGCGATGAATTTTCAACTAAAATGATGAGTCTTTAACCAAAAGAATAAATTTATATTAAGGAAGTCTAACTTTAAACCATGTATTTGAATTTTTAACTAAACAAGATTAATCTTTAACGAAAAAGGTATAGTTAATATTTCAATCAAACCAAAAATTCAATTTTAAACTGAAAACAGTTGAATTGAACCACAAAAGACGAATTTCCAACTAAATAGTTGAATTTTCAACTGAAAAATATAAATTTTGAAAATAAAAATTAAATGGTTAATGATTTCGAAAATCAAGAGACGAATTTTCAAGAAAATTGTTGCATTTTTAACCAAAAAAGATTTTTCAGTCATGAAAGAGAAAAAATTCAACCAAATCATTGAAGTTTCAAGCCTGAAAGGCGAATTTTCTACAAAGCAGTTGAAGCTTCAACCCATAAATATAAATTTTTAACAAAAAAGTTAATTCTAAGTTTGCTCTAAGAGTGATTTCATACATTTACCTAGTTCTGGCTCCCACTTCCGGAAGGTTTATAACTTCTTAGGACTAACAACGAATGTTTTAGATAACTTTGAATTTCAAGGCGTAAAAAAATTCCAATTCGGGCTATAAACCTCAACGGCTCTGAAAATGATTTTTTTTTACCTTAAAAATGTGTTTTTTCAGATTAATGTTTGTTGAATCTTAATGATGTTTCGTTAAAAAATGTAGGTGCTACTCGTGAATATTCATGACAAGCAATTGATCTTCAGCATCAGATTATTTTGATGCGGAGTTTTCTAATGAAATAAAAAATTCGGAATTTGTATAAAAGCATTTCATATAATGTTGAGCAACTAGCATGTACTGTGCTTTTATACGGGAAAATTTTTTGTGTTCTCTGTAAAAGCGTTTAAAATTTAAAAAAAATTCTTCATCATAAACCTGAAAAATTAAAATAATACAGTAAATCGTTGCGGATAAAGATTATCTATGGTGTTTTCTGTACAGAAAAATTGAATTCGAAACAAAATATTATCTCTTTAGAAGAGGGATTCATTATCTCGATTAACTTGTTTTTCCTCTTTCATTCGCTATATTTCAAAGGCATTACTACGATATTTCAAGTTTGATCGGAAGTAGTTGTCATTAGAGTATAAAGTCAGTATATATATGTATATATAACTCGTTTGAAGCTCAATGCGAATCTCGAACATGCGATTCTCGACTTTCTGAGGAATGCACCAAGCCCCTTGGATTCCCTGGAGAAATTATCCTCCTCTTCTAAACTGACTTTTTCCTCCACCTTCGAGACCCACCAACGATTCAGCCAATTATCTCTACAACATTTTCATGGGATTCGCGACACAAGCGGATTTATGGGGATAATATATTTATTTATGGAATCCTTTGCAGCTAGAAATCTGAAATTTCCGTTGAACTATGCTTCAACTTTGTCTACACAGTTTTAGTGTATGTTTTCGCAAAAGAGGCACAATAATATTGTTTTCGTTGATTGATGAAGTACTTAGAAAACAATTTTCATATATTTCAATCAACTCAGATCAGATCAAAATGTGGCAGTTTTAATATTTTTATTGAAATTCGTAGGTTAGTCATAACCGACATTATGTTTCTAAAACAAGGAATGTTATGCAAAATTTTGAATTTGAGGGCATGAGAAAAATTACAATTTTCTTATATTTTTGACTATAAATGTCTGTGGCTCTAGAGTTTAATTTTTTGTTTCTTCCCAAAAGTGTTTCTTTAGATTTGACTAGTTCTGAATCACACTCCTGGAAGGCTTATAACTTTCTAAGACCAACAGAATACGTTTTAGAGAAATGTTTGATTTTCAACGAAATAGATGCATTTTCAACTAAGAAAGATCAATGTTCAACCAAGAAGGGCCAACCAAAAATAATTTTTCGACGGAATAGGTAAATTTTCAATAAAAGAGATGAATTTAAAACTCAAAAGATGAATCTTAAACAATGAAAAAATGAATTTTTAACAAAGGTGTTCAGCTTTCAACTAAGTCGTTGACTTTACAATTGAAGAATGAATTTTCAACCAAGAAGAGTCATTTTCTACCAAAAAGACGAATTTTGAACACAATACCTGAATTTTTAATCAAATAGTTGAATTTTTATCGAAAACAAAATTTTCAGATCAAACTGTTGAAATTTCAACGAAAATAAATAAATTTTCAACCGTACATGGAATAATTAAATAGTCACTTAAAAGATAAATGTTTAATAAGACAAATATCTTTCAAAAGCGGCGTTGAAATTTCTACAAAGTAGTTGAAATTTTAACCAAAAAGATAATTTCTTAATTAAAAAAATTATTTTGTTCATATTGTTCATATTTTAATCTAAAAAGATTAAAATTTTTAATCGAAATAGTTCAATTCAATAAAAAAAGTCAAATTTTCTACTAAATAGTTATATGTTTAACCAAAAGATATACATTTTCAAACACAAAAATAAATTTTTAACAAAAGAGTTCAACTTTCAACGAAAAAAGATAAATTCTCAATAAAAAAAGAATAATTGATATTTTCAAACCAAAAAGATTTTAATTTTTAATCAAAAATTATTATGCAAAAAAAGTTCAATTGAAAAAGAAAGATTTTTCTATCAAATATTTGTATTCCAAACTAGAAAAGATAAATTTTGATAAATCTAAGAGTTAAATTTCCAGTTAAAAAATTTAATGTTAAAAAGAGAAGAATTTGCAAAAAATAGTTGAATTTTCAAAACAGGGATGAATTTTCAACTAAAATGATGAATCTTCAACCAAAAGAATGAATTTTTTCACAAAGTAGTTCAACTCTTAACCAAGTAGTTGAATTTCTAACAACAAATATGAATTTTCAACCAAAAAGATTAATTTTCGACCAAAAAAGACAAATCTTCAACAAACTTTTTAACCAAATAGTTCAGTCGATGAGTAACATATATAAAATTTAACCAAAAATGTAATAGTTAAATTCACAGATGAAAAAAAATAAATTATTTATAACCACAAAAAAACGCGAATTTCAAACAAAATAGTTTAATTTCCAAATAAAATGATACATTTTCAACAAAGAAATGAATTTTTAACAGAGTGGTTCAACTTTAAACAAAAAAGATAAATTCTCAATGAAAAATATAGTAGTTGCGATTTCAACTGAGAAAAATTTTAATTTTGAATGAAAAATGTTGAATTCTACCAAAAAGAAAATTTTTTAACAAATGAGTTGAATTTTCCACTAGCTTGTATATATTTTTAACAAAAAAATAAATTTTTAAGGAATAGTTGAATTTTCTACCAAATGGGTTAAGGTTTTTAGGAAAAGGTTAAATTTTCAACCAAATAAAACTATTTTCTAACAAAATTGATGAATTTTGAACAAAATAATAAAATTTTCAACCGAAAAATACGAATTATCAACCAAAAATAGTTGGATTTTTAACCAAAGGTATAAATTTTAGACTGAAGTGATTAATCTTCGACTGGAATATTTAAATTTTTAGATAAAGAAATTAATTTTCATTGAAAAAAAAGAATATTAAGCCCAAGATATGTTTTTTATTTCTGAAAGTTAGTTTTCCTATAGATTTTAGGAAATTTTGAATTCCATCATGGAGAAAAATGCCAATTTTTAATCTTTCGAAAACTAGCCGCCACAATTTAAATAGTAAAAAATATAAAATAAATGCAAAATCAATACAATTTATCGATTGTCGTGAAAAAAGACTCATGAGCTATATTTCGAAACTTACAAAAAAATTAACGATTTTTATAGTTACTGTTAGCGAAGAAATGTAACTAGTTACCAATTCGTTACTTATTTACAAAAGTAACTTCGTTACTAAAAAACGGATCTAGTTTTTAAAACAACCTATTTACTTTTCATCACTGGTTTCAATTTACAGATAAAAAGTAATATTTTATTTAGGTTGAAAGAAATTATATATATTCATTGAAATTAGGTCCAAATTAAATGTTTCTTCTGTTACATACTGTAGATTTTTCTCACATTTTTTCTAAAGAATCGTAAATAGTCCTTTGAATAGATTTTCAATAGCTTTATTTTCAGCGAATTTTATTTTAAATTAATTCAGAAAGAACAAAATAGCAATAGGAGAGAATTTGTTCTTTTATTTTAGCATCAGCATCTTTATAAGTACTTTCTAAAAAAATAAGTTTAAAGAAAGCGTACACTTTTCTGGATCAGAACGTTCCCTGCTCGGATGTTTTCTACAAACGAAAGATACATGTAGGGACGTACACTTTAGATAAATATGTTATACAAATTTCAGAAAGAAACGAAGCGCTAGAGAGTTCTCTCTTACAAGTGGGAAGGTAAGCAAAAAGATTTGAAAGATTCCGCCCAAGCAAAAAGCGCTGCGAATCTTGCGTAAAGAGGTCGGTGGATGGTGGAGCGGATGCGAAATCAAATAAATAAATCGAATCACTGCAGCAAGTAATGCATCAGATATGTGCTTTTTGTCGAAATGCAAACATCAAACATCTCTCTTGGAAGGATCAAAGAAAAACGCCGATCCTCAAAGGTACGATGATTCGGTGTTGTTTTGAGTTTCAACAAAAATGAGACATCGGAGAATGAGAATGCCGCTATATTCATGTTATAGTTTCACACATGAAGTATTCTCATTTTGAGAAATAATCTGATTTCGAGAACATGACAAATGAGCTGCAATAAAAATAATCCCGCTGATAAAAAGCGATTGATAAATAATTAGAAATTCATTTTGATGATGGCGGATGCCAAAAGATTATTGAGGTGCAATTGAGGAGTAAGCAAAAAAACATGATAAGTCCATTCCTGATGATTCCTTCAAGAATAAGAAAACCAAAACCACTTAATTTTTTTGTAAACAATAACAAAGACTTTTTAATAACAAAAGCGGATAAGGGTAGATTATTAAAGTTAATAGCACACTTAATGATCCTAACGCTTGTGGACAGATTACATAATTCCGATCCTTTAAAAAAGTTACAAGAAGAGACATTCAAACTAATGGATGAGTGGAAACTAAATAAGTTCCTTAGTCTTAATATTAGAAGAAAGAATCTTATTACAGAAAACTCAAATTTCAAAGATTGCATCAATAAAGAATCAAAATTCCTGATGAGCATATCATGGCTTCCCTCGATGTCTCGTCACTTTTCACTAACGTGCCCTTGGATCTTGTTGTTAACGGTATTGGAGACCGATGGTAAAATATAGGCAATAGTACTGAATTTCCAGCCTTTTTAAAATTTGATAACAAGTACTATATATAGATGTTTGGCACCCTAATGTGGTCCTCCATTTCAGTTATTTTGGCTAAAATCCTTCTGCAAGATTTCGAAACGAATGCCTTAGGTAAATTATGTTTTCAACTTCCGATTTATTTACGCTACGCAGGTGATACTTTCCTAATTCTTTTTGAAGATAAAATTGATTTCATATCACAATTCAACTAGTATCACAGCAGATTGCAATTCACTTATTTCAAAGAATTTGAAAAGATTATTAAACAAGTTTAAAATCAGAACCGTTTTTAGAGTTGATATAAAATTAAGTAAATGTATTAAACTTGGAAAAGACAAACTAGATACTTTACACCAATGCAATGTAGTTTATGAAATTAATTGTAGCTGCGGCAAAGCTTATGTAGGTGAAACTAAGCACTCTCTTCGTATAAGATTAAAAGAACACAAAAATAACATCAATCATTGCGAAAAAAATCATAGAGTTATTGCTAAACATGGTTTCCTATTTTTAAGACTTCCTACGTAAACTATCAATGACGTTCTTAAGACAATTTATTACCAATCTTCTTGGACTGTCCTTTATTCTTTGTTATCTTTTAAATGTATTGGATTTTACTATTCCCCTTTCTTTCTTAGGCAATCTTTTGCGATACTTATTTTTTATTTATACTTACATTTTATCAATAGACTATCTGATGAGGGAAATGATCTGATTCCGAAGCATCATACCGAATTTTTCATAAAATTGTCTGGATGAAGTTGAAAGGTAAAGATTTTTTCCTTTAGTAATACCATTATTGTTTCTCAGGGGTAAAAATGAAAGAATATTTACCACCCCAAAATTTGCTTAATGTCATCAGCATAGGATTAAAAGAAAAAAAATAACCATAAAAGCCATAAAAGCGATCACAATGCCATTAAATGGGATGAGATTAAAATATATTTTATCAATAGGCTCAGAGAATCAATAGATGAGGAAATCGATCTGATTCCGAAGCATCATACCAAAATTTTAATAAAATTGTCTGGATGAATTCGACACAAAAAGGGTCTTTCCTTTATTTATACCATTCTTGTTTCCCGGACGTAAAATCAAAGAATGATTACCATCCCTGAATTCACTTTATATCGTCAATAATGTTATGTTGATTTTTAAAATCATAGAAAAACTAATTTCTTCAGAGATCGGATTTTTGGCGCAACTACCATAAATAAGAAATAATCAAGAAACTCTTACACTTTCAGGTATAAATTGAAAAGTAAAAGATTGTAAAATTCTCGATAAATTTATCGTTTTACTTGGTAGTCGACGTTTTAATCGTTTTCCACATGAGCATTTGAGACTTACATGGTTAGATAACCCAACTCTGAGAGGAGTTTGAGTTAGAAACGATATCTACGGGGGTTCAACTAGAGTTGCAAGCACCCGTCGACGATGGAGGAAGGCGGAGGAAAACCAGTGGCTTACTGCGCCACGGGACATCCCGCAGGATGTTTCAATCGGAGCTGGATTGGCGAATCGTGCCTTCTTGTATTACTATTTTTACTATTTTTACTATTTTCTTCTTCTTCCAAGCAAAATGTCTTTCGTCCATTCTGCACAAAGAAACGAGTAAAAACATTCTAAAGTGCTTCTGACCAACGGCTATTCCAGACGGCTCTCAAGGAAGAAAATAGTTTACTTCAAAAATTATTTTACACTTGGTATGGGAAGATTCATAGAAAATATTCAAGCTGAAATTTGTTTCAATACCAAAAAGTAGTTTTTGGGACAATGCTAAATCTCAGAAAAGCAAGAATATATGTATCAAACTTTAGAGAATGTTTAAATCTTTTTTAAAAATGTTATAAAGTTCTTTATAGAGATCATTAGGGAACGTCCACTAATTAAGTTAGGATGATTTTCGAATTTGTAGACCTCCTCACAACTTTCCCTATTGTAAAGATTCGTAAAATTTATGTGACTCTTCCCGCTTATTACGTAAAATTTTATATTTTTACTTAAATCTATAGAATCTATCAATTATATTCACTGTCAGCGAGATTTCCAAAGATTTTTTGTGATTTGAAAGGATTTCAAAATATTTCAAAGGATTTAAAAGTACTCCAAAAGCCTACAAAGTATTTCAAAGAATGACACAAATTTTACGGAATTTTACGAGATTTCAAAAACTTTTTAAGGATTTCATGAGATTTCAAATGATTTTTAGGATTTCAAATACTTCAAAGGGTCTCTCGTAATAGTTCGAAATATTACACGAGATCTTAAAGAATTTTAAGGGATTTCCAGCGAGCTCAGAGATTACGTACGATATCCATGGAATTTGAAGGATTTCAAGGGACTTCAAGAGATTTGGAAATATTTTTAAAGAAGTCACGGGATTTCAATCTCAAAGAATTGCAAGAGATACCAAAGTATTTTCACGAATTTTTAAGGATGTCACGTGATTTTAATTGAATTTCGAAGTTTGAAGGGATGTAAAGGAATTTCATAAGATTTCAAAAGATTTGCAAAGATTTCAAAGGGTTTTAAGAGATTAAAACGGATTTTAAGAGATTTTTAAGCAGTTTCGATGATTTTACAAGATTCCAAAGGATTTTAAGGGATTTCTTAAGACTTCAAAATATTAAACAGAATTTCAAAGGATTTCCGAATATTATAAAGGATTTTAAAGAATTTCGACGAATTTTCATAGTCCTAAAAATATTTTAATGTATTTCTTAAAATATTTTAGAAGATTTTAAGAGATTTAGAAAGATTCAAACGGATTTGAAAGATTTCCATGAACTTTATAGGCGTTTCGAAGATTTTAAGGGATAGGGGAGCGGCGGCAAATGCTAGGCACATAACGGAAAATGCACGATTAAAATTCAAATATAAAGTAAAATATTGTAATAAAATATATTTTGTTTAGGCTTATATCTTACCGATGCTCTATGCATGGAGATAAGTCAATTGAAGTTCATTAAAACAGTTAATTAATGTGTTTTCAAAAAAGTGCATCTGCGCCAAGTTGTCCTACCTTGTTTGGTAATGTGGCGCGTTTCGATTTCCATTCATAATTATTGAATAAAAAACAAATTATGAAGAAAAATTAGTAAAATTTAATAAAAATTAGATAAATATATTTACGTTTAATATTATTAACATATTTGAGGGATTATGTCTGCCGAAATTGGAAGAAAAAATGTTTTTTTAACAGTGCAGATTGTCTCACAATAATTTGAGGAGTGCTACAAATTTTGTATTTTAAGATAAGCTTACAGACGTTTTATAAACAATAAATTCGAATTATATTAACAATAAGTAAATTTCATTCTTTTCTAAAACAGTTATAATGATTCAACATTCAAATAATATTATTACTCTGAACCTTCTAAATATTTATTCTGTCAGAACAAACCTAACCCGAAAACTGGTAAAACGATTTAAAAATACAATTATTCTAAAATATCTCTAAAATACACGATAATTATTGGAATAAAACTTTACATATTAGAAACGAAATATTATTACTTTGAGTAAGTATTTCTTACCTTCTAACTAAAACCAGCACTTTGTTACTACAAAATTCTCGGATCAAAACAAACCACAAACTTGTGCGCCAAGTTACCTTCCGATTTTAGTCCTGAATGCGCCATATTAGTCGCATGTGAATAGTGTTTAATAAAGATTTTTTACATGAAAGTTTATTATTTTTACTCAAAATGTTGAACTTTAAAGCATTCAAGAAACGCGGAACAGTATATTTCCAAAAAATTTTATAATTTTACACGAAACTTCTGTAATTTTTTACTTGTTTTTAGCTACTCTGACAATACAAGCGAAAGAACCAAAACTAACTTTTCGTCATAAAAACTAGGCAATTAATTTAATTATCACAATTTTTAAATAATTTAAGGTTGAAAACATATATACATGTAATGAAACTATCTCCACAAGCAGAAAGTGCGTTAATATTCGAAAACTCGAACGCGCCACATTAGCCGCCGCGCCGCATTTGCCGCCGCTCTCCTATCGTAATTTTGATTTAATTTATCGATTTGAAGTGATTTCTATAGATTTTTAAGTTTTTAAGGGTTTTTAGAAGATTCGAAAGATTTTAAGCTATTTCAAGGGTTTCAAAAGATTTCACAGAATCTCAATGAATACTCTTATTAAAGGATTTCTATAGTTTCTGAAGGATTACAAGGAATTTCCAGTGATTTTGATAGTTTTAAAAGGATTTCGAAGGATTTGCAAAGATTTCAAATAATTTTAAAGGATTTCAACAGATTTCAAAGTTTTTCATGAATTTTGCAGGATGTCAGCGTATTTTAATTGGATTTTGAAGATTTTAAGGGATTTGCAGGAATTTCATAAAATTTCAAAAGATTTCACGGGACTTTGAAAGATTGCAAAATATTTAATGGAATATCAAGGCATTTCAAGAAACTTTCACATGATTTACACAAGTAGATGGGATTTACAAAATTTTCAAAAGAACTCACTGGATTTCAAAGGTTGCAAAGATTCTCAAGGATTCCACGAGATTTCATGAAAGTTGTACACCAGATTTCTAGAATGGTTAACTCCTCGATTCTATATTTGTCGGACGTACGTAATATCAAATATTACACACTAAAAAATAAATAAAACAAAACACTTTGCTTCCTCATTATGATTAAATAGCAAACACATACATTCAGACAATTACTTAGAACGTTGTATTATACACTTATCAACTAAGATAATTAATAATTTTATAAAATTGTATATAATATAATCATAAATGTTTATAAAATTTTATAATTAATGATTTTATAAAATAATTAAAAAGAGCAAACTCACATAAAAAATAGTTTGGACTCCCCCCCCCAAGTGAGGATAGATTTTCCAGACCCCCTCCTCTCTTAAAAAAAACTATAGTTAACACTCCTATGGTGGCGCTGGATCTGAGAGATCCATACGACAGTATGTCTTTTACAGCGCCTACCTGCATGGTAGGAGAAGCCCCTCCCCCTCATATGTCATGTCATGTGTCATGTCATGTGTCATTTTGTGTCATGTCATGTCATGTCATGTCATGTCTCGTAATGTCATGTCATCTCATCTCATGTGTCATGTCATGTCCTATGTCATATCATGGCATGTGTCATGTAAACTTGTTTGGTTTTATGTAGTTTAGAGAAAGTGACCAACAGTGAAAGGCTGCTCAAGTGCCAAAAAGCAATATAATGTACAATAATTATTGTCAAATTTTATTTTAGTACATATTTTAATGAAGGGTTTTTGAACAATAAGGTTTATTCCTTATACCATCTCCTCAAATAACATCATAGACAGATAATTCCTCCAGTATCATTGATTTTCGTTTATGAATCAGAGAGATCCAGCGCCACCAAGTATGCCACTATAAGGGGCGCCAACATTGGAGTGTTAATTAATGGACGCTCCCTTACCAGAACTGAGAAAAATTAGTATTTTCAGAAAAATTAACATTCCCAGAAAAATTTGCATTGTTATTATGTAATTATGTTATCTGCTAAAGGGGCAATATAGTTTGAAAGAATGCTTATACTAACTATCTCGTTTTCTGAGGATTATGCATTAGAACTTAATCAGCAACGGAGAAGAGGAGAAAAGACGCTAGAGCCAGTAACGGAACGAAAAAGTCGTTTGCATAATGAATTTTTTCCTCTAAAGCTATGGCAGCTGAATATTGATTGAATAATAAGTGAAATCCGTCACCTCATATTTTTCTTACCACAATTTAATTTCTGCAGTTACATGATCTTACAAGATGAAGCTGCAAACTTTTGTGAAGTAAATTAATATGTTTCTATAAAAAATTGAAATTGAATGCGCATGATTAGAGATAAAATGAAAGAGAGTCTGGTTAGTACATCGGAAAATTTGAAGAATTTCTGAAGGTGACTTGACTATGAATATGCATCTCTCTTAACGCTGGAGATGAAGAAGAGGGTGCTAAAAGTTCGAGAGAGTTCTCTGTACTCCGTAATCGTCTTCACGCTTTCTTCAAGATGCTTCTAGTTCTCTTTATCAAGCGCAAATTTCTATTTCAGAGGAATTTCCCAGTTTCCATGGTATGGTATTTATATGTATGATGAAGAAATTGAATGTTCTGAATTTATTATATGCTCTATATATAATTTATAGACTCGGAAAAATACTTGGTTCAATGAACAAATTTATTGTTGGTTCAGCATATAGTTATTATATGGGCAACAAAGTGTTTATTTAATTTTACAAAATATAAATAAATTATTAGATGCAACCCAAACATTTTATTAAATCGAGAAAATATTTAGTAACATGAACAAACCGAATCAATGTAAAACTTTTGTTGGTTAGAGCATAGGAGTTTGGTCTACCTAATACAAATGTTGTTCATTTTAACTAACTTTTCATTATTTTTATAAATGTAGATGTTTATATGTTTTATTTATATTACTTTTGTTTGGTTTAGCTTAATTTGATCTACCTCCGGAAGATTCGCAGTTTCTCTTTATCAGCATATTGGGATAGGCCATTAATCATATGAGATTCTAGAAGGGAGCGAAGGTCACAGCCATATCAGGATTGATCACATAAGGGACGACAGTCTCAAGATACATCAAGTGCATTATTTTGAATTCACTTATGACATCATTATTCTAATTTTGTTTTGTCTCACTTGAAGTGCCTTGTTTTTTGAAAGCGTTGATATGTTTCTAATTTTTATAGTCCAAATTGTTATTTCTAAGAAGTAAAAAGATAAAATTGCGTAAGTACCGAAATTCTCACCGTAATCTTCTTCGTAGATAATGGCTACTCTTGTCCAGTTCAGGAATGCCATGACATCTTGGTAGGCATTGTTGAGCAGAGTTTGTGCGGGATGTAAATTGATGCTGAATTCTTTCGCTTCTGTATCCAGATCAAGCCTGGCTTCCAGGTGCGGTATGTCCAGGGCGTCACAAATGCTGTGTATGTGCTGTCCCAGGATCGGATTGGACGGACCAAAAATTGCCTGTACCCCAAATTTAACCTGCTGACAGGCTGAAAAAAGTGGTAATTTAACATTATTTCAGAGTTTGTATCATAGAAAAAAGCAGTGGTTGAAGAAAAATTTTTAATTCAGGATGTTCTACAAAAAGCTAATAGTTGTTACAGACAAATTAATTATTAAAGAGGATCAAGCATGGCAATTTTGATTTTTGGCTGACTCAAAAAAAGTTTCGTGGAAACAAACAAAATATTTTGTTGCTTCTATGACAATCAAATGTTCGATTGTCCCAACCATTTTTTCAGTGTGAAATAATTCAAAACTAGTAAACAAAATGATGTCTAATGTTTTTCAACTTTCCACTCGATGAGATTCGCCGGTGAGAGGAGCATGTGTGTTATACTGAACATTGAAATTTAAGGGGATGGAATATTGAAATCGGAATTCAGATACGGAAAATATTGAATAGAACGAGTAGAAACTAGGACCTTACTCAAAGTTTACCTGACAATACGAAGCGTATTTGGTTGCAGATAACGGGTTAGGAAAACACTTGAACCAGAATTGTGGTTGAGGCAAATTTTCAAAGAAATATTGTTATATCTTCATATTTCATTTTTTGTTAAAATTACATTATATCGATAAATAATAATCAATATTTCTATCTATAGTAGACGATGGTTGAAAGCTAGCGAACTCAATTTTTTTAGGAGATTAGGGAATTCAATTATTTATCGCTTATCGTATTAAAAGTTTAGTTTTACATTCGAAGTTAAAGCGCATCATAGAACAGGTTAAGTTAAGAACTTCGTAAAGTGGAGGCTTTAGGAAAACCCGCAGCCCTTGACGATGTATTAAAACATCTTGTACAACTTCTTCCGAGTTATTACAGAATATCTGATGTAAAATGCACCCAAGTTGCTTCAGGAAGTATCACATTCAACATGCAAGGTTGAACAGTAGAACATCCAAAGGCGCTATTAATATACCCGAGCATATCAGGTTTCTGGTTGTCCAATGGTTCACCCTTCACACAAATCAAACAAATGCTGTTGACATAGTTTCTGTTTACTTTTTTCGGCTACTTTGTGGATGCAATATTTTAGAAATTTTACATATTTATCGCAAGTGTTGACGATCCGCAGGGACATTCCGCCTCAACTGTGGATTTGAGTTTCCAAGAGGAAAAAAAATTGCACCCCGATAATCATTTGTTGCGCCAGCATTCGGAATTGATTTTTTCACGTAAGTTTGCCATGTTCGATTACCCCCTACATGAGCCTCAAACGAGTTGAATTTAGCAGCAATTTTTCTGCGTTCATATATTTCAGCAATTTATTTTCAATACAGGTATTTATTTCCTCCTTTGCCTTTGCTAACATTGGATATAGATTTCTGCAAACCATAATTGAACCTTTTCCTCCGTGAAAAATGTTCCGTCCATACCAACTATTTAGATTCAAAGTCATTGACAGGACCGTTTCTATTTCCTTTTAACACGCATGCGTGTCTTTGCTATTTCATTTATTTTTTAATATCCGCCCTTTACGAGGCACGTTCTGGTAGAAATTTTCAGCCTTGGGCCGAGTGTCCTGGGAGTGACAAGATAAGGAACCAGAAGAGAGAGAATAAAATAATAGAATCACGACCATCTCGAGAGAATGAAATTTAATAAATATGAATTCTCCTTTACCTCAACCTTATAATTCTTTATAAGTATTCTTCTAGTATAAAAGAGTTCCTTTTTTTAATTTCAGAAATATATCCTTTATTTTTTAGTACGATTTCTTATATATAGGGAAAAACAATACGAGATGGACAGTAAAACCTCTGAAGTCATAATATTGATAAATGATGAACAATTGGGGAAAGTATTACGTAGCAGATGAAAGCTGGAACATTTATTTTTGAAATAGCAATGCCAAAAGGGAACGTTCATTAATTACGTAAGGATGATTTACAAATTTTCGACCCCCTCCATCCTATTTTGAGATTTTATATTTTTACACAATGCATACAAATATATCAATTATTGACACCTTAGGGGATTGCAAGGGATTTTGAAAGATTTAAAAGATTTGAAAGTATTTTAAAAGATTACAAGAGATTTTAAGGTATTTCAAAGGACTACGAAGTATTTCAAAGAATTAGAATTTTTTGTGGAACTCAACGAGATTTCCAAAGCCCTTTAGAGTTTTTATGAGATGTCAAGGAAAATCAAAAGATTCTAAAGGATTATAAAAGTTTTTGGGTATTTCAAACTATTTTAAACGATTACGAGAAGATTCACAGATTTCAGCTTATTTAAAAATATTTCAAAAGTATGAAGGAATTACCAAGTACAATTTTTAAAGAGAATCTCAATTTCTTCAAGGGATTTTACAATATTTTAAGGGACTTCAGGGTGTTCAAAAACCATTTTAAGATAGTGCAAAGGCTGACCATAAAAATTATTTTTGATATTGCTACTCATGAAAAGACACTACAGAACAGTTGCTTCAAAAACCATTCACTTTTTTCATTATTCAGTTCGTTCTGATATCCACCTTGTACTGGTTTCCCTTAGATATTTTAGCTCCTCCGATATTTTTGTTGTCAATTAAAAGGGACTAAATGAACTACATGCGACTTTGAAGGTTAAAGTTTTCTGCAAGTTGGAAAGGCTGATTAAAAGCTTGGAATAACTGATTGTCCAGATTTGCCTCTCTCACCGCGAAATTATTAAAGAACTCGAACATGGTTTAAAAATGAATTCGAATTCAAATACTGCTGCGACAGACAGCCTAGTCGGCCTTCTAACTTATGCAAAGCAAGGAAAACTAGTTAAGAAGTCCTCCTTACCTCGCTGGAACACTTTGGGAAATATTACCGCGCTGTAGTAACCTTTCGACTGCGAATGACGCATCGTCTTTTCGCGAATATCTACCTACTTTTCCATTTTAGTACACCTACGTGTCAGGACTTATCAGAAAACGAATAGTGAGCCCCAGAGATTTCTGGGTATGATGCTACGCGAGCTTTTCGAAAAGTTTGGAATTTCTTCAGAAAGAAAACTCTACACGCTTCTACTACAAACAAAATACAGGGTCAATCCATTTCCTGAATATCAGAGTTGTAGCTGTACTTCATTTATTGACAAAACATAACTAAAATAAAGAATTGTATTCTTAGTTGAGACAGCTTCACACTTTATGACATGGATAATCCGTTTTCCTATGAAAATGTTGTTTTTAGAAATTAAGAAGCCATCGGTGTCAAGATTAAAATGATCTAGATTAATAAATTTTCAAAGTTATCTTAGTAGTACAGCAATTCAGATGGCTCACGCAAAGAAACAATTTTCAAAAAAAAGCAGTCATAAAAATATAAATCATAAATATTATAAATATATGAATAAACATAAGAATCATAAAAAATCAATTTCGCACATCTTCAGAATGTAAATTTTCCAAGTTCGATGTCAATTAGATTTTAGTGGCTCCATGATGTCTTCACATCAAATCGGTTTTTATAATTTAAAAAAAATCGACAATATAGTCATTTTTGTTTCCGTGTAGCGATTTTGATGAAACTTGGTGACACTTTAGTATTGGGTGAGTGAAGTTTATGGAAAAAATAGTTTTTCAAAATTGCCAATGGCCATACCAAGCTGAAAAACCCAGTTCTCGTTAGATCACTGAAGTTAAGCAGCGTTGGACGCGGTTAGTACTTGGATGGGTGACCATTCAAAAGAATACTGAGTGCTGTTGGCACATCGTGTGTGTGGTGAGCCCACACTTGTAGTTATTTACTAACTACAAGAAACTATCCACCTAGAAACACTACCCCAATCGGGTAGTGTCACGCCTACCCTGAAAGGGAAATGGCTTAATGGTATACATGCACAGTGGCCTAAATCAGAAATTTACTGTTCAAAATTGGCTAGAGATTCCGATTTTATTTTTTTTACAAGTGATCTGCATTAAGTACACCATCAAATATATTTTTTTTAATTTATTTTCATTTTATTTATTGTATAAATATATAATCTGGAAAAATGATACTTTTTGAGAATATTATTTTTTATCGCCGAGGAAATTGCTTGTTGACTGAAAGTAATATCAAATAATGACAAAATATTCACAATTTTAATTGTTATAAACATTTTAATGAACAAATAATACATTTTTGCTTCTTTTTCTCATCTAACCAGGTTAAAATATGTTTTAAATTGATTAGAATCACACAGAAACAAATTACTTTTTCAACTTAAAAATAATCCATCCAACCGAATACTAATTTTGCATCGAGATCAAATGTGTCTTTGATATTTAATTGTTAGTTTTACTAACACTAAATAAATATTTCATTGTAACTGTTTTTCACAGAAATAAGCTCTTTTTCCCTAATACGAGTTTAAGAATCCTTATTGAGTAAATTTAGCAATAAATTGATTTAAATGGAAAGAATACTATTTGCCAATAAGTAGTTATTTATAAACAAATACTGTAAGTAAATATATTTGGAATTTTCTCATAATTTATGTTATTATCTACAAGAAGGATTTAATGCACAAAACGTTCTGTGATTATCAATCACTTGAAAACATATTTATAATTAATTTCAGGCACTGTCTATGGTTACGGAATTTTCCGTAACGTTAGCCCTGAACGAGCTGGAAAAGGGGTTAGAGTTACGGAAAATTTCGTAACCATAGACAGTGCGTTAACTTTACGCAAAAAACAATGTTTACCTATTAAGGAAACGCAGAAATTAATACGTAATAATTAATTTTTACTAACAATAGCAATTAAGTCAGTGATACATTTTTTTTTTGAAACATATTCGGAACTGAGAGGGAGATTATATAACTTTTTTACCTTCATTTCTACTTCTACTTTTCCGATATTCACATTGGTTGTTTTTTTTAATTGTGACAATTAAAATGTTCCAACAAAAGAAAACCGACGTGAATTTCGAAAAAATAGAAGTGAAAGTAAAACTGAAAAAGTCACAAAAATCGCCCCCCCCCCCAGAATGGATGAAAAAAATAATATATATGTACCTACGACAGCGGTGAAAAATTAACTATTGGTTTATTAAAATGTTTATAACAACAGTATTTGTTGATATTTGATAATAATTTGTGACGAGTATTAGTTTTATAAGGTACTTGAGCACTTTTAGTTAAAAAATAATTTTTTTGCCGTAATAATATATAAAATATATATATATATATATATATATATATATATATAAAATATATGAAATACTCATCCAAGTACTTGTTAATATAACTTGTTTATAACAAGTTATTTCAATACTTGACTAATTATGTATGTTTTTTAAGTGCAAATGCATTGATAAAGATGCACAGAAACTCTGATCAAGTCTTTTTCTCAATAATATGGATAGTAATATTAATAATATTAATATTATAACAATAAAATATTCTCAAAAAGTCTGCTTTTTCCAGTTTACTTATTTATACAATAAATAACATAAGGGTGAATAAAAATAATACTTTACAAATGTTATTGTGTTTGAACCTTAAACATTCTAAAATCGCTTAAATATATCAATTTCAAATTTATTTCTGAATTTTTCTTTAAATCAAAATCTAAAATGAGTTAAAAATTGCAGAAAATTATAAAGAATCAAAATATTTATATTTAAAAAAATATGGTTTATAGCGAAAAATACAATCAAACATTTTTTTGGAATTTTTTGAGCTCTTTTGAAATTTTTTTCTGTTTTGAACTGAACAGAAAAGGACTATAAATCAAACGCTTAACCTGCAAAAGGGATCAAAATTCAATCGTCGGCTTGGGAAAATTTTTGGAAAATCGTGGAAATTCATAAAAGTTGCTATTGGATGAGAGATTCGATTCAATATTTCTAAGAGTTATATTCATATTGTACTTTTCAAAAACAAATTATTTGAACACATGTTGATGCAAAGATTAATGAAATAAGAAAAAAACATTGTGAATAAGCACAACAAGTTTCCAAATACTTCAATAAAGAAATGTGTAAAATTAACCGTTGAATGACACCGGGGGTCCAAAAGACCCCAGACCTTTTTCAAGGTTCCATGAAAAATCGATAAATTGTTTTTTTTTCAAGAATTTTTTTCCTCATTAACAAATAAAAATCCTGCAACTATGAGGCATTATTACAATAAATAAAGGTTTGAAATATATGGCAAAAAATTTCAGATCGAAATGTTAATAACTTTCAGAATTATTGCATGTTTTCCGAGTTGGGGTGCAACGGTCCCCATGTGTCATCTACGTAATTATTTGGAGGTGTGTCATTTAAGGGTTAATTAAATTCCACTGAAGGTAGAAATACCTTTTATCCGAGCCGTCTGAAATATTTTAGAGTCTTCTGGATGTTAACACAAATTTTTATGAATAAATTATCAGTTTCAGAAGAATTGAAAAGAAAATAGAAAATTAGAGAAGATTTAACATTTTTTATATTTCTTTCATATTTTTCGGTTGAAGAAAGAGTGTAAAAAAAACTTTGAATTAAATCCGTGATGTAAAATACATGAGCGTAAAATATTCTTAATTTTATACGAAAGGTCTTCAATCTATACTTGAATTGTTACATCTTAAAACATGAAAGCTTCAAATCGAAAATTGGATCAGTTATTTTGAAGATTGAAATTTGGACCTCAAAAGAGTTAATTTGATTCTCAAGAAAGTTGGAACGTAAATTTCTCGGCACTTCAATAGATAAAGATCAGTGTGAAGAACAAGGAAATTCAATTTTTCACCATTGTCTGTTATAAAGAGTCAATAAATTTTGGAATTCTTTGCAGATAGTTTGGTTCTACCATCAAGTATTCGCAGGTGTGAGTTAAATGTATTAGGATCTCGCCCGATCACAAATTTTTTTTTACGATTTTTATCGAGTTCACTCCAGATTGAAAATCGACCAAACGCGTGGTTTACGACGAACCATAGAGTATGGAAGTGAATACTCGACCACATACGAACACACCTTCATCCCAAGGTAGATTTTCGATATAGGTTATATGTGGTCAAAGTCTCGCTATAATTTTCCCAAGAAGATAAAGATCTCGTACATCTATATATTTTATCAGTAAAACTAGTAGAAGGAAAAAAATTCATATCGTGTGTTGCGAAAGTAAAGAAATACATTTAAGACCCCTGAAACTCATTGGAAAATCGGACTTCATAAACTGAGGCTAAACGGAGAAGCCATTTCGTCTAGCATTCAAAGAAGAAGTTGTCTTGAAACAAAAGCATCGTCCACTCAACTGTTTTGTTTTGAACCATGTGAATATATACTTTACACAAATAGAATTATTTGGCTGCAAGATTAGGTGAATTTAGTCGCATAATAAGGATAATTTTTCCTGCAAAAGTATTCCTGTTGAGACAAATGAAAATCCTTTCAACCTTAAATTTAAAAAGGAAATTATAATTACGTCAAAAATGATCCTTTTGTCACAAAAGGACATTTCTCTGAGTAAGTCTTCTGTATACATACGTAGATATTCATAAAAAGAAGTCAAAGAATGTGTAGTATAGTGAAGATTCTATATTTTTTAATGAGTATGTGCAAAATAATCTGCTTGGTGGGTTTCCTGTCACCACTACGTAGCGCGTCCTCAG
>CAKNYM010052348.1:367058-385331 GCA_932195095.1 Andricus curvator | reverse complement strand
AACTTTCGAGTTCGAACTGCTAATCTATAATAATAATAATAATGTGCAAAATAATAAGTGTGGAAAACATGGGATAAAAGTGTATAGCTCTTGGTTGCAACTCGGGCTACGACAATAATAAAGAAAATAATCACTTTACTCTCGTACCAAAAGATCCGGAAAATCCATTTTTAACCCATTCATTTTGGAAAATTTTTTATTATTCAGCAAGGTTTTAATTGCTCTTTTTAAACCATTTTTTATTCGTAAGTGAAATTGTTGAATTTTTGTATATAAGTAACAGTTGAACAATTATTCATTTAGGGAAAATTCGAGTAAGTTGAAGAGATACTTAGAAGTTTTGGAAAGATTCAAGAATAATTTTAAACTTGAAAAGATTCCAAAAAATTATCGAAACAAAACATACATGTTTGAAGATTTCAAAATAAAATTTTGAAGCTTTTAAGGGTTTTGAAAAGTTTGAAGATAATAAAAAAGTTTTTCCTAAGATTCTTGGGAAAATTTAAAATAACTCTTTATTTAAAAAATATAATTTTAACAGAATATTAGAAGAAATTTCAAAAGGCATCCACAATTGTCAAAAAATAATTTGGGACATTCTAAGTGTTTTTTTTTTTAAATTTTTCAGCATCTCATAAAATTTTTGAAAAAATTAGGATCATTTGAAAAAAAACTTCGAATTTTCAAAAGAATTTCAAAAACAATTACAAATTTGGAAACATTATACAAAATTTAAAACAAAATGTACATTTTTTAACATTAAGAAATAAAATTTTAAAGCTGTTTAAGGATTTTCAGGAGTTTCAAGACGATACAACAATGTTCTTAAGATTCCTGGAAAAATGTTCAATGATTTTCTATTTAAATAATGATTTTAAGAGCATACTGAAAATAGGTTTCAAAACAATGTTTGGTGCATGAATAACAATTCAACAATTATTAATTTTTAAGGACCTGAAATTAATATAATTTTACTTCTATTTTAAAAAGTGTTCAGTTTAAAAAAATTTAATCTCTCAATTTTTAATGTTTCTAACTTAAAATTGCTTAAAAAGATATAATTTTGAAAATCTATAAATTTGTTTAATTCATTTTTCAATTAAGAGAATTGAAAATAATAGTGTGGATTTATATATTTTTTTAAATCTTTGAATACTATTTATAAAAGTTTAACAATTATTTATTAATCAAGCGTTCAAATAAAAAAAATGAGGCTTCAATTTTAAGAGTTTAAAATTCAAAAAAGTTCCACTTTAAGTGTTTTGATTTGCAGTTCAGTTTTTATAATTTCAAATGAAAAAAATGTTAGCTTCAAGAGTTCGAATCTTTTTTTGTAATTGTAAAGACAATTTTTTTTATTGGGATTAGGGTCGATAATATTTATTGGCTTTGTGTTCTGCAATTAATTTTTAGATATATATTTATTTTCAAAAAATATATAAAAATTAGATTTTTCATATATCGTCCTGGACTGACTTACTGGACTCGTCAGTACGGCTATGTGAATCAGTCCTACCTTATATATTTTAATTGATCTAAATTCATTATAATGTATATTTTCCAACAAAGAAAATTTTAAGTTTGTTTGTAAATTTAATCAATTTTGCAGTCAATTATATAGTGCATTTCAACCACGAATAGGGGCTTAAACTAAATATAATTGATATAAATTTTGATTTGATTTTTTTTTAACACAACAAATTTTTTTTATGTTATTCCAGCCTCGGATGGGAGCCGAACCTTAAATTAAAAGATCAACAATTATCAAGCTGAAAAGATATCATCATTAGGTTAGTGATTTGAATAGTCAACCAAAAAAGGAATTTTAAACTTATCCTCAGTAATTTTGTTCCTTCTCCTTCTCTTCCAATATTTCTATCTTTGTATATTATTCTTGTTACAACTGCGCGAATTGAGACTTGGTTTGGACACTATATTATTGACTGCAAAATTGATTAAATTCACAAAATTGAAAAATTTTGTTTTGGAAAATATACATTAAAATGAATTTAGATCAATTAAAATGTATACGGTAGTCAGTGAGTCAGTCCGGGACGAAACAAAGAAAGTCTAATTTTTATTTTATTCAAAAATAAATATATATTTTTTTAACTGATTGCAGAATACAAAAAAAATGAATATTATCGACCCTAATAACAATAAAAAAATCTTCTTCACAATTATAATACTTGGGTCAATTAAAAACGATATATATATATATATATATATATATATATATTATTAATTATTTTATTTCAATTATATTTATTTATTTTAATAAATATTCATAACTGAGGATTTACATAATATTTAAATCATTCATAATTTTGACAAAAATTGAATACAAATAACAATTATATATAATTGAGAACAATTACAAACTTTCAAATTCTAACAATTATTTAATAAAAACACAAAATAAATTATAATAGAACATAAATTTTAAATCTCAGAATGCTGATCCAAGTATTTAATTTTACCACCATTCAGCTGCTAGTTTCCGTGACGATTTTAGAATGATTAATTACTATTACGCTTATTATTACTGAAAAAAAAATTTTCGGTCAAAATTTGGAAACAGTTTCAAGTTTTTTATTGTTTTATGCTTTTCTCTCATGCATTGAAATGCAAAAATCAGCCGTCCCGATCGGAGCGCCAACTGTCGGATTAGTTCACTGGCCCGGATGCTAATAAAATCTACTACTACATACACCTACACGGTCGATGCATAGGGCTGCTAAAAAGGGAGTGGATAAAACAGTTGTCTAGATTAGTTTTTGCTTTCGTGTCTGACCATGCTTGTTGCCGGCTATGCCGGTGGAAGAGGATCTGCTCGGTTCTGTTTTTGGGCGAACCTAACGACAAAACAAAAAATACCATGAACTTAGGTCCTGAAGGATAGTATTTTTTCGTTTTGTTCTTAGGTTCGCCGAAAAACAGAATTAAGAAAATCCTCTTCCTCCGATATGGCCAGTTACAAGCATGGTGTTACCGTGGTGTCGCTAAAAGGGCGCATTTTTTTATTTCGATTATTACATAAAAAGTAGAAAATTCTCCGAAAGAACGGCCTTTATTGGGAGTATTTATACTTTTTAGATTATGTGTACAAAAAACTAGGTAAAATGGCTTTACTGATGATTTTCTGATGCCTTAAGGATATTTGAAGAAGACAGGAGGGTATTACAAATTTGAAAATAAACTTCATTCCATTCAGATTCTTATAGTCTTAGAAAAGAAATTAATGTATTCTAGATCTGTTACTCCAAGTTTTAGGATACTGATATACATTTAATGAAGTGTGGATTATTTATTTATGTGTCATTTTCAGCAATATATAGGAGGCATTATTTCTCAACTGACCTCACTTAAAAAAAAAAATTTCTTTGGTCGGACTCAAACTTCTGCAAAGTGTAGTCTTACTTTCCATTGACATAAGAATCTTTTCCTAAATAAATATTTTTCCTTTACAAATAAAGGTCAAAATTAAACTTCCCTTTTTTAAGAATTTCTATCATTTGTTTTGGTTTGATTTTGATCTTGAAAGAAATCTGAGGTTTTTTCTCTGAAAAATCTTGTGATGAAAAAGTGAGCTAATAAATATTTGTTTATGAAAATTAAAGTTAAGTACTCTGGTGGACGAGCGCCGCCCTCATGGCACGCATCAGAGTACTTAACGCTTATTTTCATAAACAAATAAGTGTCAACACACTTTTTCAACCACATGTTTTTTGGAGAAAAAAACCACAACTCTCTTTTAAGCTTAAAATGAAACCAAAAAATGGCCAAAATTCTAAAAAAAGTGAAATTTATATTTGACCTTCGTCTTCGAAGGTCAAATATTTATTAACAAAAAATTCTAAAGTTCAGTGAAGAGTACATGAAAAATCATATCCAAACTGTAGAAGTCTACATTTTTTTTTACCGATATAAGATAAATGTCCCAGTAATACTGACGGTTCCAGTAATTATGAAACTTGATTATAATTTGAATATATTGTTAAAAAAATATGTTAAAAGTAACATTTCACGATAAAACAAAAATTTATTTTAGCATTTTATAATAGCCAATAGGAATTACATTCGTTCAAATTAAATAAAAAAAAAGAAAATTGGCATCACATTTACTGCGACTAAGGTCACGTTTACTGGGACGTTTAAGTTAAAAAGAGTTTTAAATCATCGAAACATATTATTATACCATTAAGCCATTTCCCTTTCGGGGTAGGCGTGACTTGCTCGGTTGGAGAATAGTAGTGTGTATATGAGTGTATAGGTATAGAGTAGATAGGTATAGGTTGAATAGGTATATAGGTGTAAGGTATATAGGTATATAGGTATAAGGTAGATAGGTATATGGATGTTAGGTATAAATATTTTAGATTTATCTGGAATTCTCGTGTTATTTATTTAAATGACACGTTTATTCCACAACACTGCTCCGACCCAGGTTGCTGATCAATCTCTCTCACCCCAAGTGAAGAGCCTCACAAAATTGTTATGTATGGTTGCCCACTTGGGCCCATTAGTATCCAAGGTCATTGTTTCAGGCGTCATTCATTCTATTGTCACTCTGTTTACAAACTATTTGTCGCCACACTTTTCTGTCCTGGCATACTACTCTAGCTTCCTTCACGTCCATGCATTTTTTCATGCAAGCTCTTGTGTTTCTATGGCTTCTTATGTCTCTACGGATCAATGTCTCATTTACAGATTCTAACCATTCTTTCGGCGGTCTACCTCTGGGCATTCTGCCATTTACTCTACCTTTATACACTAGTTTGGTCAGTCCTTCATCTTTCATTCTTTCAAGATGTTCGAACCATCTTAACTGATTTCTTTCCCATATGTCAACTAGTGTCTCTCCTGTACCACATTCTTTGAGGATAGTCTCGTTTCGGACTTTGTCCATCAGTGTTTTCCCGCATATTATGCGCAGAGGTTTCATGCCGATCGCGTTAATTTTACTCTTGTCCTTTTCTTGACAGGTCCATGTCTCGCTACCGTATAGTACAGTCGGTACGAATATAGAATTGTGTATGGCCATTTTAGCTTTTTTTGATATGTTTTTATTTGTGAGGATGGATCCTACTCTACCGATAACCTGCCTACCCTTATTTATGCGCCTATCTAACTCCCCATCTATTTTTCCGTCGCTAGTGAATAGACTACCTAGATACACGTACTGGTCAACTTGTTCTAATCTCTCATAATTTATGAAAATGTTGCATATTGTTTTCTCACTTTTTCCCTCAAACACCATGATTTTTGTTTTATTTACGTTAATTTTGAGTCCCATGTCCTTCATGCTTGTATTAAGTTTACTCAACATTGTTTGCAAATCCTCGACTGATTCTGCCATAACAATCTTGTCATCTGCGAAAGCTAACCCACGTACCTTGACTGTTTGGAGATCTACACCTTCTTCGTCGAAGAGTGCAGTTCTTAGACACTTATCCATGAATATGATAAATAGCCACGAGGACATAACGCATCCTTGTTTCACGCCTTGCATAATATCGAACCAGTCACTCAGTTTCCCATTTACCCTTGCACTCGCTTTACTACCTGTATATATTGTTTTTATTGCTTGTAGGAGCCCTCCATTTACTCCGTACTCTTTAAGGACTTCCCAAAGTTTACTTCTATTTACCTTGTCGAATGCTTTTTCTAGGTCAATAAATGCACAGAAAACTTTCTTTCCTACTCTCAAGCTTTTTTCTGTGATCTGTCTTAGGCTAAATATCTGATCTGTACATGATCTTCCTGGCATAAATCCACTTTGGACTTCCCATATCTTTTCTTCAGTAATTTCCATTACCCTACGAATAAGTATTTTTGAGTATATTTTACTTACGGTACTTAGAAGGCTGATACCTCTGTAATTACTGCAGTTGCTTTTATCTCCCTTTGTTTTGTATATTGGTACGATAATCGCTTTTCTCCAATCGTCTGGGACTTCCCCCTTCTCGACACATAAATTTATCAATTCGCACAACCTGTGAGGTATGTACTCGCCACCGTATTTAAGCATTTCAGCGCTGATACTATCTACACCAGCAGCCTTACCGTTTTTCAAGTTCTTTATTATGTTTCTGACCTCAGTGACACATACTTTTTCAATTGGGTTTTCTAATGCATTATGTTCTATGTCGCAGTTTTGTCGTCCTATATCTTTACCTCCTAATAGTTCTTTAAAAGAGTCTTTTAAAGCGTCTACTATCCCGTCTATATCATATAGCATTTCACCTTTGCTGTTTCTCATGCTCGCAAACTCTGTATTTTTACTTTCCTTCAACTGTTTATATAATAGTTTCATCATTCCTTCAAAGCTCTTTTGCATTTTCCTCTCTTCTTCTCTTCTTCTGTTCTCATTTTCTCTTTACTCTCTTTGACTAGTCGTTTAACTTTTCTCTTTTTGTGTCTGTAATCATTTTTAATTCTATTTCTCTCCTCATCGCTAAGACCTGTAATGTGCAACGTTCTTTCGTGCGCTTCTCTCTTTTCTTTTTGGGCTGCCTCAATTTCATCATTCCACCATGCATCACCAGATTTTCTTCCTACAACCGCCGTACCACATACTTCGGTCGCAGTTTGAACGATGACATCCCGTAGCAAAGTCCACATGCCCTCTAAATCTTTATTGTTTAATAATCCCTTCGAAATGTCAAATCTATACGTTCGTTTAACCTATTTTGAAAGTCTATTCGCGCTTCGGGTTTCTGTAAATTTTCAATCTTTATTCGCGTTTGTTTTTTTGTTGTTGTTTTCTTTCTTCTCCATCCCCGCCCTAAATTTATTTTGGAGACTAAGAGGTAATGATCAGTATTGCATTCGGAACCCCTCATGACTCTTGTATCTTTCACTAGTTCTCTTAGTCTTTCATCCACAATAACAAAGTCAATTATACTGTGGCTATTTCCTTTACGCCAGGTGTACATGTGGATCATTTTGTGTCTAAACCAAGTATTTGTAATAAATAGGCCCTTTTCTAAGCATAAGCTAACTAATTTTTCTCCGTTATAGTTTTTTCTTGTTGCATCCCCAAATTTACCTAGCACCCTTTCTGTATCTGTATCCTGACGTTGGACACCGACCCAACCGTTCATATCTCCTAGCAGAATTATTCTTTCACCTTGATCGCAAATACTTATTGTATCATTTAAAGTGTCCCAGAAGGCATCTTTGACTTCTCTCGGGTCACTATCAACTGGGGCGTAGCACGCTATGATGAATAATCTTCTGATTCCTACCTTCATTTTAGCCCACAACAATCTGGGAGATACAAACACATGATCTTTGAGATGTTGTCTTGCTTTTTCATTCATGATTAAACCGACCCCCTGACTACCATGTGATTCACTATCTACTCCTGACCAAATTTCAAAACCGCGTTTCAACACCCCATTTTCTATGTTTCTACTTTCGCAACCCTTTTTCTTTGTCTCAGGTACACATAAAATATCTAGTTTCCTTGCATGCATAGTTTCTCGTAGTTCTCTTACTTTAAGATCATTCACTCCTCTAGCATTCCAAACACCCAGTCTCCATTCATCGCCTGAAACTCGACCTTTACGTTTACCGTGTGTATGCGTTTCGTCAATCAAAGTTTCAGTCCATTCCGAGGCTACTTTATTGTTTGTATTATTCATGTTCAGATTGTACACCCAACTATCACCTTTATGCGCGAGATTTGTTTCGACAGCCGAAATCATGTCCAAGTTAAGTGATTATTCGTCGTACGGTGGAGAGTCTAGTTTTAACGTCAGTCCCACCAAAACTTCTGTTACTGGGATGGGGGGGGGGGGGTGAGGACAGATAAAGGAAACCGAGAGTCTCAATTGGTTGGTGATTTGAACTGAGAAGGTTACCAGCCTTCAGCAGCGTTGTATTAGGTAGGAGTTAATATGTGCCCATCTGCTGAATCCTGGCCTACCTCTAAACGAGGAGCCAATAACTTTTTTTTTTTTTTTTTTTTTTTAAATTGGAAAAGGGTTAAATTTTATTTTACTTTATATATTTATTTTTATTTTTTTTTATTTTATTTATTTATTTATTATCTTTTTTTTTATTTATTTTTTTTCAATTTAAAAAAAAGAATTTCTGAAATACTGTGTAGTTCTTGATTTATGAAGTTCTTTGAAAAGCGTTTAAAGAATCTAGACTCCTTAAATTTCTTCGAATTTCCTTCAACCACTGTATTAATTTGAAAATTCGTTAAAATCATTTAAAATATCACAAAGAACTCGAAAATTCTCTCAAATTAGGAAAGATCTCAATATACCTCATACTTTTTGAAATACCGTGAAATTTGCTCATAAAAGATGATAAAAAGTTGCGAAAATCTCATGGAATCCTATATTTCTTGAATTCTGAGATCCAAAATGTCCCAAAGTTCCCGGAAAATATTTTCAAATTCTCTCAGATCATTGGATTGAAAATGAAAAGTCGCTTATAATGTTTTAAAACAAAGAGAACTTTCAACTAAAATATGATATCCTCAAAACCAACTTCACGCTTATTGTTAGAAATAAAAGTATGTCCTCCCAATTTTTATTCTTAAGTAAAAAGCTCAACTTTTTTTTAAATATTCTTGGCTGAAAATTCATCTTTCTTAGTTGGAAATGAACTTTTTTGTTGAAAATTCTAATTTTGTGGTTAAAAATTCAACTGCCTTTCAAACAATTTGTCTTTTTTTAGCTTGAAAATTCGACTATTTGGTTGAAATCGAAATTGTTTTTTGTTTAATTCTAATATTTGTTATATGAAAATTCGATCACTTGGTTAAAAATGCATATTTTATGGCTTGAAAATTCAACCATACCAATTTTTGTTTTTTACTTAAATTATTCTATCAAAGTCATCTCTTTTGGTCGAAAATTCAACAGGTTTATGAAAAGTTTGTCCTTTTGAATTAAAAATTCATACTTTATAGTAAAACAGTTATCTTTCCGTTCTGTTTTGTAGAAAATTCGTCTTTTTGGCTTAAAAATTCTACTATTTTGTAGATAATTCGCGTTTTTGGGTTATATGAACTATTTTTCCTCTAAAATAAAAATCTCTTCGGTTGGAATATTAACAATCACATATTTTGTTGAAGAATTCATCTCTCTTGATTAAATTATACTGTTTTTAACTTAAAATTTAAATCTTTTTTGGTTGAAATATCAAATATTATATTTTTCGTTGATAAATTAAAAAAAATATTTTTTTGTTGAAAATTTAATTATTAAAAAAAGATTAAACTGTTTTGTTAAAAAGTCATCTTCTTGGTCAAAGATTTACCTGTTTTTTTGAACTTTTGCCATTTTGGATAGAAAATTCGTCCTATTGAATTGAAAATTCAACTATCTTCCAACAACTTCGACTTCGTGGCTTAAAAATTCAGCTGTTTTTGGTTAAAATTTAATCTTTTTTATTTAATAATTCGACCAATTGGTTGGAAATTCAACTATGTGGTTAAGAAGTAATTTTTTTTAATGAATCTGTTTTATTGAAAATTCGTATATTCGTAGAGAAAATTCGTCCAATTTCAATTCAATTATTTTTTCAAAAAGACAACTGTTTGTGGTTGAAGTTTGATCTTTTCTGTTCGAAAATTCGACCACTTAGTTGAAAATTCGTCTTTGTGGGTTGCAAATTCGACTATTTGGTTAAAAATTCGTCTCTTTTGCTTGGAAGTTCAACTATAATGAAATATCGATAGTTCGGTTGAAAAATCATCTTTCTTGGTTGAAAAGTAACTTTTTTGTTGAAAATTCCTCTTTTTGGGTTTACACGTCAACTGATTTTTTTAAACATTTAACTTATTAGCTCGAAAATTTAACTAATTTGTTGGAAATTGATTGTATTTCGTTATGCGTTTCATATTGAACTCAATATGGTGCTTATAATTAATTTTCTCTAAAAAAATTGATTCCCTTATTATTCCCCTATTTTTGTGAAAAATCACCCTATTTCCCCTGTTCTGAGAGCATTTTTGGCTGTGAAAGTATTTTAAAATATTATTATGGTGGGGGGAGGGGAGTAAGATAAAACTACGATCATGAACAAGGGGGGTGGGGCTTAAAAAAAGTCCAAAATTCTTAACGTAGTTTATGGACTCTCCCTTATTTCTTGCATCGTGTCCACTTTTTGTTTTAATTTCTTTAATGTCTTCGCATCCTGTATAAAGGAAATGTCCTAATTTTTCTTGGTCGAGTTACTTGGAGCCTGTCTCTTGAGCAATTGCACTCCCCTTATTCCACCGCTTGTAAAACTCAACACGCAAATTGGCTTCCAACTTCTAAGAAATCCAACGGCAATTTCTAAAGCAAGGTAATGGGGAAAGAGGAATGGGGGAAAAGCGGTACGAAGACGAGTCACACTCCTTCATAAAGCCCGCGGGCTCTCATTAAAATTTCAAAGCCTTGCAGATCTTTCGCGGTCTCGATTTCTGCCAGAATTTTTTTTCTTCAATGGAAAAGACTTCTCTCTCTCTTATTAATTCAGATTAATCGTCCATTAACAGCAAGTCGATCAAATTCTATTTGAATCTCCCTTTCCAGTTTTTTTTTCAAATCGACTCTAAAATTTAAGAAGTTTGTTTGAGCTCCCGTTGGTTTACTGATGCAAAAGAAATTAATTATTTTCCAGACCCTCTGTTTGAAAGGTTAGAAATATCATCGTTTGAAGCGGCAAGTTGAAAGAGGATGAAAAGACGGCAACTCCGCTGAAAAGCTCGTTTCTCCGGAGACGTTTATGTACACTTTCAAAAAAAAATTACAAGTTTGATTATTGTACCAAAAAATTAGCTTCCAGAAGTAAAAAGGTTTAAGTACATTACTGAGTCAATTATTTTTTCAGTTTCCTAAGCAATTTCGTTTATTGTAATGGATAAAGTTTTCTCTCTGTGTATTGCCTACTAAAAATATGAGAAAATAAATATTTCATAAGCGGTATTAATAAATCTGACACTTTCGCTGAAGCAAAAATTTTTGGTATGGGTTTTCTCGAAACAAATTTTTATAATCCTATGCTTCTTAACAAAAGTTTGTTCATTCCTTCGTTTCCAATAATGTTTTTTCAAATATAAAAAATCAAAAACTGTCAATATCAAAAGTTATACAGTTTGTAGTCTCTAAATCTAAATTATTGAAATTTCACTAATTACTAGTGAAATTCTACTAATTCAATGACAAAGAAGTGAGCCTCTAAAGATTGGTAGGAAATTACTAATTCAACTTAATCACTAACATTATTAGTGGAATTTTCACTAATTCAGATAATAAAGTTATATTTCATGTGTAACATGTGTTTAAATTTTTTAAGCAATTTATATTATTTGTACAATTTTTTTCTAGCCGTGAAAAGTTAGTATTTTCTGAAGCTGATGACACGGTTAAGGAATATTCAGAGTAATAGTTTTTTTTGATCAACACGTTTTGCAATTATTTAAACAATTTGCCTTTATTTCAATTCTATTGCTGTAACAAAATTATAGTTTATTTATTGAATCGTTCAAACATTTGTCCTTGTTTTAAGTTTTTCAAACAAATAAAATTCTTTAATGATTGCAAAATGTCTTAAACAAAAAATGTTACACTCAATATTTGTTAATTGTCATTACTTCCAGAAAAGACTACTTTTTCACGATTTCGTGAGAAAGAAAATAATACAAATATAAATTATGTATGAAATCATAAAATAGGGTAAACGAAAAATATAATTCATGAATTATATCATTCATTTCAAAAAACACTAACTTTTTACGACTTACAGGGGAAATAGTTTGTTTAAGCAAACAGTAATTGTTTAAAAGATTGAACATTAGTTTAAAATACTTTTCATCTTGTGTTTTACTAAATAATAATAATTTATGACAAAAACAGTTTAAGGTAGCATGTTATAAGGGCACCTACACATTTTAGGAAATGAGATAATTGACTGAAAAAAGCCAACAAATTCCTGACGAAAGGATTTTTTTGTAATTTCATTTTTTTTGTTAGCTTGACGCATGTTGCATCAAGCTGAATAGCTGATAATGCCTGACATGTTTTAGAGCGGAGAGTAAATGCAAAGTTTTTTTTAAATTAAAAATTGGATTTTTTATCATGGCCAAAAATTTTGTCTATTACGTCAAATCGTGTGCGTTTTACGAAATAGAACTTTCCCTATATTTTCCTGAAACCTAATACTATTTTTTAATCAAAACTTTTTATATCAATTGAAAAAATTAATGGCTAGAATGTAAATTCTCAATATTTCGTTAAATTGAAAATTAAATTATTTATTGAAGTTCAAATTTGAAAAAACGTGTCCCTCAAGCGAAAACAGAACTCCCCTTCATTTTATTGGAACCTAATACTAGTTTTTAATCAAACCTTCTTTGTATTGATTCAACAACTCAATATCTAGAAAGAAATTTCTAGTTTTTTTTTCTTTTAAATTAATAAGTGTATTTTCTATCTTCGTCCAAATTTGATAAAACATGTTCTGCAAGCAAAAAAAAATCTCTTTCCCCCTATTTTCTAGAAATCTCATAGGGGAGACCGTGGAGGAATAGGACAGGTTATTTTTTCATTAAAGTACTAGCCATCTGTTGTGAAATACGACAATGAAAATTGTTATTTGAATACTGTAAACCTTTAATGTTTGAAATTGAAAAGTAGTGCTTTTGTCCCGTCTCGCCGCGGGCCTGGGGCGGAACGAGATACGTACGGGGGTAAGACGGGACACTATAATTATTTATTATTTCTCATTAAAAAAAGTAATTTTCAATACCAATTAGTTTTGCAACAAGAATTTAATGTAAATATTTATTTGCATTAGAAATAAGTAGGAAATATGATAGTGAAAATATTTCTAAAAAGGATTTTACTGAGCTTCAAGGTATATTTAGCTATGTTTTATATTTATTTACTGTAGAATTTATTTAGGTTAGAAAAGTCTCCTCAAACTCTAATATTTTTTGATATACTGCTTCATTTATATAAGAAATAGTTCATGATTAACAGAGTTTTCTAAACTCCAGGCACTTTTGAAACAAACATTTCCCTACAAAAAATATTAAAATTATAAAAATATTTATATTTTATATTTTGCTAACACGTGAAAAATCAATATTTAGAAAGATAAAAACTTTTACGGCTGAAAAGAAGAGACAAATACGTACTAATTAGAAAAAAATTCTAATTGTATTTCGAATACAAATTAAAGCTTCATAAATATTTCTACTGAAAATAAAACTCAAAAAATAACATTTCCAACTTATCACGAAAAAACCTAGTAATATAAAAAACGTACAATCGTACAAAGTTACACTTACATTTTGTAATATACAGGACTTGATTACTCAATTTCCAATCTTTCAACATTTTTCTGCTTTATTGGCAGTATATTTAAATATTATTTATATATTTAAATAAGGTTAAAATCCACGTTATTTACGACTGGTTGCTCTAAAAAAAGGTTATGACAGCCAAAGAAACAGAGTTCCGCCCCAAATTGTACTTTTCATTTATATATAAATATTAAACATTTGTCGTCAAAAAATGCATAAAATCACTTATTAAAATAAAGATCAATAATTAATTTTCGCAACAAGCGTTATACAAAACACATGTTTTGAGATTTTCAGTAATTAATTTCCATTTAAAATTACCTTAAAAGGGGTCAATATTGAACAATTAAAAAAATATATATTTAATTTCTTTTTTCAGAAACCTCACAAAATGGATGGACAGTATCAGGACATATCAAATGTACCTGGCCATCCCGTCTGGCCCCTGATACCCCGAAAAATATATATTTTTCAGATGAAAGTTTTGGAACTGCGTTTTTATAGAAAATTTTGTGGCGCATCATTTTTCTTCTTTAAAAAGGTGTGTCTTTTGCCGTTTTTATAATAAACAAAAAAAGAAACTTTATTTTTGAAAAAAGAAAATTCGTCAAGAATTGTGACTTTATCTTACTGTAAAACCCAAACAGATTGATATTTTCACCTCAAATTTGAAATTAATTTTTTTTTTTATTAATTGCATGTTTATAGAGGCATCAACTGCCAGGGTCATTAGCGACTGTAATATAGGGTTAATAAAAAAACAGTAGGGAATCTGTGGGATATTATGCCAAGGGATAGAAGCGAATCTTTCTGAAAACACATTCAGCCTCGCTTCCTGCTTTGGGAATCGAACCCGCGCCAGCGTGGCTGCCAAGGCTGAAATGTTGGAACATAAGACAATCACGATACCCGTCTGAGCCACGATGACTTCCTAATTTGAAAAAGTTGTCCACTAATCTATTTTGAATATGACAAAATACCCAAAACGAATAAAAATTTCGAACTATCTCACCTTACGTAATTTTCTCTAAGATTAACTCGAGGGGTCGACCACTCTGATATTCCTGGTACACTCACTAAATATTCCCAGATATTCTTGATATTCTTTATATTCCTACATATTCCCTTATATTCCTACATATTCCCACATATACCGAAATATTCCTAGATATGTATTCACAAATATTCTGAAATATTATATTCCCCATTCCACCGATCCCTTCCCTTCCGTTCACCGATTGTATTTGTTAGCTTTTTATTTGGTGCCTTGGCAAATTTAAAATGCAATTATTATAAATTGCACATAAATTGAATAATAATTTACTTGTAATTCATACAAGTTTAAATGTTATTGACTTCGAATAACTAATTTTAGATTGTTAGTTTAACATACTTTAAATTCAAAATTGTTTAACTTTTAATATATATTATTATTTTAATTTTGAAATTGGTTATTGTTTTATTATCACCGATTATGACGTAGAATTTTTAGGTTTTCTAATTTGATATTATGTAATTTTACATATCTTTTTTTTAACTTAATAAAGTTTTAATGCTTAACTTTTAAATGGTTTAACCTCTAATCTGATCTAAGGGACCGACAAAGCCGATGAATTCTAAAAAAACATGTGATAGTTGATGTTTACACCGCAAAAAGATTTTTATTTTAAATAAACAACAGTTGAATTGAAAAAAAGATGAAATTTATATCAAAAGAGATGAACTTTCAAATTCAAGAAAGATTTTCCAGACAATAAAGAAGAAAAATTTCATCCAAAATGTTGAATTTTCAAGCAAGAAAGATTTTAAATTTTTAATAAATTTTCAAACAAATAGATGAATCTTCAACTAAAATTATGCATCTTTTTACAAAAATTTGAATTTTTGAGAAAGTAGTTTAACTTTTAATGAAGGAGTTGATTTTTCAACATAAGAAGATTAATTTTCAACAACAAATGTAATAGTAAATATTTTAACAAAAAAAATATTTTTATTTTAAATCGAAAGCAGTTAATTTGACCAAAAAACATGAATTTTCAACAAAATACGTGAATTCTCAATTAAAACAGACAAATTTTAAACCAAACAGTTGTATTTATAAAAAAATGGATTTTCTAACGAAAAGAAAGAATTTTCAAAAAATACATCAATTAATTTTCAACCAAATAGTTAAATTTTCAACCACGAGGATTATTTTTTTAACAAAAAATACGGATTTTCAACCAAATAGTTGAATTTTCAACCAACAAAGATACATTTTTCCCAAAAAATGTAATAGTCAAATTTTTAGTAAAAAAAATGTTTCGCCAGAAAAACAAATTTTGAACAAGATAGTTAAGTTCTGCACTAAAGAAATGAATTTTCAACTAAAATTATGAATCTTCATCTACTATCAACTAATATCTTCAACTAAATGTGGACCTTGCTACCAGCTTATTGCATTGTCTACCATATTTTTAAATCTTTGAGCCTAAAATAAGAATTTCCTACATAACAGTTGAATTTCTAACCCGAAAATGTGAATTTTCAACGAAAAAATTAATGTTTAACCTAAACAGATTAATTTTTAACCAAACAGTCACATTTTCAACCACAATAGATCAAATTTCTACAAAAAGAGAAGAACTTGCAAACCAAAAAGGCGAATGTTCCACAAAATAGTTGAATTTTCAACCAAAGAAAAATTTGTTAGACAAGAAGGAAGAAAATTTTAATCAAATTGGAGAATTTTCAAGCCAAAAAGACTGAATGAACTTTCAGCGAAAAATAGTTGGATTTTCTTATTGGGTTCTAATAATTCAGTTCACATTTGAATAAAAACCGAAAAAGGGGAACGTCTGTAAAGTCTGCGATAAATAAATAGGAATTTCGATAATTTATAGACCAAAGAATGATAGTAATAGAATAACCAAAGTGTGTTGGACTATGCAACATTTTAGGCACTGAAAATATTATAAAATTGTGGTAAATTGTACTAAAATTGTAACTAAATACTTATTATTATTAACCCATTTGTTTTTCTCAAACTAATTTCATTAAGCTTCTACGCTTATTTAATTAACAGAATTTATATTTTATATGTAATTTCGTTTCCTAAGTCTATAAAATCTTAGCAAGATTTGAAGATAGACGGAGGGGACAGCGAATCTTACGGTATCTTACATAGGGGGTGAGGGGGGTGAAAATTTCAGAAAAACACCTTACGTGGATTGTGGATGAACCCTTATTTATTTGTTTATTCATTTATTATTATTTCGTGAATTTTTGATTATTTGTGGATCTCGGGACAGTGAGGGTACGTGGGTTAGCGTTTGTAGATGATAAGGTTGTTATAGCAGAGTCAATCGAAGATTTGCAAAGAATGTTAAGCAAACTGAATATTATCATGAAGGACATGGGCCTCAAATTTAAGGTGAATAAAATAAAAATTATGGTGTTTTGAGGGAAAGGGTGAGAATATATGTAATTTAATATACATTATTTAAATATATTCCGAAATATTCCCTCATATTCCTACATATGCCCTCATATTCCTATATATTCCCTCATATGCCTACATATTCCCTCATATTTCTACATATTCCCCCATATTCCTACTTATTCTGATATTTCTCATATTCTTTGTATTCCCAAATATTCCGATATATTCTGTATATTCCCTAATATTCTTTAGGGAATATATTCCTGGTACACAAAAAATCAGAGTGGTCGACCCCTCAGATTAACTCATTTTCCAGCTCATTCAGGGCTAACGTTACAGAAAATTCGTTCATACTAGCCCTAGCGTAATACTTGACTGGTAAGTTTTACCGAAAATTCTGTACTACTAGATAGTACCAAAATTTTTGAAATAAAACAAGTTATCAATTTTTTTCGTCAAGCATAATCGAAATATGGTTAGAGAATTTTTAATCGCTTCGTTATAATCGATTCAAGAAAGCGAAAACTTTCAGTGGAAGAAATGTTCGTTAGGATATAATAAAAATTTTTGATAAGTTTCAAGGTTAGTCGAGATGTATTATCGGTTTTCGCGTTCGACCCGCAAGTTCCAATAATATTGAAGAGTACTAAAAAATTTCCCTTTCGCGCTTTATAAATTTTGCACGCCATTACAGTTTATACAAGAAACAAAAATTAAATTAAACTTTTCTGAAAATAATAAGTATTGAAATTCGGGATTTACTTCAAAAACTAAGGCAAAGAAATGTTTTTAAGCATTAAGTTTACTCATTGTGCATCCATTTAATTTTATGTAATATTAAATACATTGTTTCTTTTTTCTTTGCGAAATTTTCAACCCAATCTTTTTCAGTCCTACATTTTTTTTCTCGATAAGGTTCTGATAAACCCGATGAAATTTTTGTTCAAGAATTGATCAATTTTAACTTCACAAAAAAACAATTTTGATCCACATTTAATGCAAACAGTTAAATTCGGAATCAGATTAATCTGAAATCTTAACCCGAAATCTTCAGGTGTTTGTTCCCGTTAGAGAACAACACAAATTATGTTTTGTTTTCATTTTTCTAACAAAAGTAACATTTAAAAAATTGTTCAAAACTTGTAAATCATAACAAAATTATTTGTTTTGGGCATTTTTTCATGTCCATAATAGTTTAGTGGACAACTATTCCAAATTTGAGATCAAAATATTAATAAATTTCGATTTCTGAGCGATATGATATTAAAATTCTGGACAAATTTCTTTTTAATCTCGTTTTTATCATCAATACTCGTGCGGAAAAATATTGAAGTTCTGATGGGTCCCAGCATAGACCTTCTAATCGGTAATTATTTGCCCACCAAAAAATATAATTGCACAGATGTAGGGGCCGTTCAAAAAATACGTAACCCTTTTTCGTGATATCCCCCCCCCTCCCTTATATAACGCCTTTTCTATAGTAAGTGTGTGTAAGTTTCACATTGGCGTAAGGCTCGAGTTGACCCCCCCCCCC